>OMNM01048775.1:23912-38339 GCA_900302745.1 Parablennius parvicornis
GGGGGGGGGGGGCAATTCTCAGCTGTGATTGGCCTGCATGTGTGTTTGTATCTGTGTGTGCAAGCCCTCACCTGTGAGTGGCTATGCTGGTTTGTGCCTTGGGGTCAGCCCTGAGACTCCTCCTGTTCACTCTATGCAGCTGTGTGGCTTAAATCACGTCTTATAGCAACTCTTCTCTTCTGCGCACGTCCTTCTATACCTCCCCCATTCTCTTGTATTTTCTTCAGCCAGTCCATTTTGAACTTTGCTGCCTGATTTTTGTCCATAAATACTTCTATGTCCTAGCTCTGTTCTCACTAGTTTGTATTGCCCTGCCTCATATTAAAAGGCTAAAACTCTCTCTGTTTCCCTCTTTCTCTAACAGTGTCTTTGTCTCGCTATTTGTACTGCTACCGATAAGGTTGGAGTCTCAGCAGTCAAGCTTGAAATGAAAAAGTGATGCAACATGGGGAACTGGGGAGGCAGGGAGCAGGGGCAAAATGTGAAATATGGTAAATGTGAAAGGAGAGAGTTGGGAAAAATCACCTGATCCACTGCAGGCAGGTAGAATGGGTCAGAATGCTTTGTTTTAATATCTGCCTCAATTTCTTTAGTTGTATCTGTGCTTTGTCTTTCTGTGTTTCCTTCTGCTGTTTCCATACGTCTTTTTCACTTTCGGGTATCTGTCTCCTCGATGCTTTCTGTCTTGAATGTAACAGTTTGCCAGTAAAAAAATGTGAAATGAAGATGAGAGACAAAAGGGAAAAGCTTGTCAGTCTTCAGTATATAAGATGGCAGTGCAGATGTCTTTTCATCCCTGTCTACTCGTGTCTTTACAACTGCTCACTCTCACTTTAATATTTTAACGTTAATCACTCTATCCATTTCTCTATAGATTTGTTTCTTCTGGCTGAATTATCACAGTATGTGGGAATGATGCCAAGGTTGTAGTATTGTCCATAGAGAAATTGCAATCGGTTCAAGTTCCGAAGTGAAAATTGTGTCTCTTAAGAATGTCATGATTGATGTGATGAAATCATCTCTACTCAATATATGATGAGAGTTACATCAGGAGTTACCTCGTCTTTCGAGTCTCATCACATTGTGCCAATAAAAACAGATAGACTGCTATATGTTATCTGTAATCTGTTTATCTACTTATGACTTTCAGCAATGTGTATGTATTCTAACAATTATAAGATTTGTTTTACTAATGGTAGAAATAGTGAGGAATTTTTTATTGAATACTAAAATTTGTCTTTTTGTTAGAAATATGTTTGACAAGACATTACACACACACACACACACACACACACACACACACACACACACACACACACACACACACACACACACACGCAATTTGAGACCAAAGGGTTTACTTTGAGGGATGTCAGTTCTTGTATTCTTTGTATTGTTTGATTTTCTGTAGTCATACAAGCTCACATGAGAATGAATTAGCCTCCAAATGATGCAGAAACACATTGATTACAGTTGACTGTGTGTGTGTGTGTGCGTGCGTGCGTGCGTGGGTGCGTGCGTGGGTGCATGTGTGTAGCCAATCAGATGACATAAGACCCTAAGGTGCCACTGTGCTATTTTTAGCTACAAATCCTTGAGAAAAATAGAAAGAGATGGGTGAGGAATGTGAAGGGAGAGGTGAGGGGAGGAAAGCTGGAAATGGAGATGAAGGGATGGTGAGAGGAAGAAATGGTGAAAAACAGAGAAGAGACAGAAGCAAATTTTGTGAATATACTGTATATATCAGCGTAAGGTGGAATTCTGTCTATGATGAAAAAAAGATGTCACTTGGCAATGACCTTATGGAGATGGAGAGATATTTCAATCAAATAAAATTGATTGGTCAGTGTTTACTCCTTGTTCAATGTCCAGGCAAAAAAACCTCCGTTGGCTGTCACAGTCCCTCAAGCTGTATTGAATAAGACAAATAGAATAGTCTTATCTAGAAAGATAAAAAATATACATAGATTTAGTTGTAGTTAAGGAAGTGGACATCTGAACCATGACACAACAGCAAGATCCTTTCTTGTAATGTAACTAAATATCTGTAATTACTGGCCTCCATGATAACATGTCTCGATAGAGTTTGAGAGTTTATTTATTTAAAACAGGGACAATACATATTAATGAACATATACATATAAATATGTACGATTATAGCCAAAAGGCTAATTTCTATCTTTAGTCCCTTCGGCAGGTTGATGTCAAAAACAGAAGATAATAAAATCAATAAAACAACAGTAGTAAAGCGTACAGTTTGCGTATGAGCTGGAGGAATATTTAGAGAGATATTTTATAGTATATATATTTTAGAGAGAGAGAGAGAAGAGAAAGAAAAAAAAGAAAAAGAAAAAAATGAAATAAAATAAACAGAACAATAAAACAGTACAGTGGATCATGAGACATACTGGCCAAGGGTCAGGGGACCGAACGTATTTCGCTAGTGTTAAATGGTAAAATTAGAATATCAAGAGCTGATTAAAATGAATTGTTAGAGTGTTAGATGTATAATTATATTGCAGATTGCCCGATTGCACAGTAGATATAAAGTGCTATTTTAAGTGCACAATACTCATTACATTAATGAAATACTAACAGTGGCAATTATATGATGCTGGGAGTACCAATTATTAGTAAATACAAAGTGTGTCTTGTTTTGCACGTAGCCCTGATACCTAAAAGATAAATAAAGATTTAATAAATTGTGAAATTATTAAAGGGGAAGAAGGAGTAGCAGTAATGACAATAAAGCTGTGATGTTAATGTAAGGACTCAGTTGAGATTGTGGATGGTACCCAACAATTAGCTAACATTAAACAAATAGAAAAGTTTAAGCACGGTTGTGACAACAGTGTTGTTGTTCCAATAGCCAAGCTTTAAGATGTTTGGAAAAAGAGATCAGAGACGGGAGTTCACGTATTGTGTTAGGTATTCAATCGCAGGTGTGAAAAGCTTGGACAGAAAAAGTGGCTTGACTAAATGCACTCTTTCTAAAAGGAATCACACGGTCACCTCTCGAACCAGCTCTTGTTGATCTGTTTGAGTTTTTTTTCACAATTTCTTGTAATGTAGGAGGTGATTTGCCATGGAAGACTTTGTAAATCAAGATAGCATATTATATACAATAATAATATATGATAACTGATAACTTATATACAATGTAAGTCTCTTCTATGATTTCAACTAATGAGAGTTTTTTTTTTTTCTTTCTAATTTTATTGCTGTTTTCTCTCATAGGAACTGAATGTGCTGCGTCCCAAAGCTGGCTTCCGTCTCTGGCTGACAGCTGAAGTTCACTCCAGATTCCCTGCAATACTTCTTCAGTCCAGTCTCAAGATTACTTATGAGGTGCTTGCTGAAAAACCATACACAGGCAAATGCATAATAACGGCACAATACTGCTAACACTATTGGCGCAAGATTGTATTCACCAAACTCATATTACATTACTCAATATGATAACATAACACCTTCTTGTACTTATTCACAGGCAATATGCACTTGCCCTTGACTATATCTCGACTACTTTTTAATGAGCTTTCTGCCGCTCTGACTGTCAGTATCTATGAACAGAGTTCGTCCATGTGTGTCTTTGCTGCTCTATATACTCTGTAAGGAGATGCAGAAGCCTGCAGCTTGTGTGTTAGTGATGCATGCTTTAGTGCTTAGTGTGCTTCTGATGGAGTTATGCTCATGGGGTTAGCTGCTTCAGCAGCCAAGCATGCTGCACAAACAGGCTCTTCCTGCGCCTGTCTGCCTTTCAGTCTGTCTGCTCAGACACACAATTTCATGGTTAACCTTACTGACATACTTTACATGGATTCACACACATTCTTATCATAGTTCTGCAACAAGTAAATCACTGCGACACATTATTTCTCAGCTATAGGATACGTGTCAGTCTCAATATTGGAAGAAAAAAAAAAAATTTCTTATGCAGTCTGTGCACATTGTTGGTTATAGAAAGTCATTTTCTGGGCTTTAAAGGTGTGATCATTTTGATTGATGGTAGAACCAATTAAACTGATTTGTACTGCTAAGTTGGAACAGCATATGGAAAGAGTTGGACGATTCTGACAAGAGATATGCACCACTGACTGGGTATATTATCAAATCGCCCAGATGGGTACACCAAATGTTCAGCAAAGCTGATAATCTGTGAAATGATGTTAATGTGTACTCATTGTTTTCATCATAATTGGCACAAAACTGAAAAGTGCTCAAACAACAAATACAGGCAGAGTCCCTGGAAGAGTGTATCAAATAAGTGTACATCACTGACATACACGTATGGGAGCAGTGAGATTCAAACCGACAAACCTCTGACCATCAACTCACATCTTGAAACACAAGAGAAATAGGTTTTTAATCTTCTCTTTCTTTACATTTCTGTCTCATCATTCGATTATCCCATCCCTCTTTTATTTTACCATTTTCAGGCTCCACCAGGGTTAAAGAAAAATCTGCTCAGAACATATGAGTCCTGGACCCCAGAGCAGATCAGTAAAGGCAAGTTGCTTCTCTTTTCTTCTCTCTACTCCTTTCATTTTTTTTTAATTCAACAATTAATCATTGTAGGCATTTTGTTTTTAACACAATGCTAATTGTTTGTGTGTAGGAGGTGTCCTGGCGAGATCCCAGTCTTTGTTTTGCCTGGCGTGGTTCCACGCTGTCTGTCAAGAGAGACGAAACTACATACCACAGGTAATGTTATACAGGTTATACAATTATACCTCTGAATATAAACTGATTTCAAGAGTGAAATAATGGAAAAGTTGTTGAGATATTGAAACCTTACAACACTTATAACTCTGTCTCTGACATTAAGCACCATAAAATCCCAGATTTAACGTCAAGCTCAATACGGTTGCACAAAGAAAGACATTGAAAGCAGAAAAATATATTGTTTTAGTTCAACATTTAGTTGCTTTTTTCTGTCACTTCATTCCAGGTTTCAAAATGAGAGATCACACAATAAATTAACAATGCAAGATTATTCTAATATATCAAAAAAAAAAAAGTAATTATTAATTTTTTTAACTGACATATCCAACTAGCTAAAACAACTTTGTACTTAAGCACCAATCTGGGGTTTGTTCCAAATGTTATTCCAGCCAATCAGACGATGGGCAATAAACAAACCCATCAGACCAAGCTGGAGTTGCTGCTGGTGGAGTGGAGACATACGTTGATCTGCTTGTATCGTACAGTTCTACTGTATTCTGAGTGAGTGAGTGTCCATGAGTGCAGGATGAGTCATCAATGATTTAATACAGTTATACTAGAAGAGAAAAAAAGGAATTTTAACGGATTTTTGACAATGATCTGAATCAAATCAATGGATAAGTGAACTACAAGTCCATAAAAACTCAGGGAAGTTTACTATTTCACTGCCTATTCTACCAAAGGAAGAAAAAAAAAAAAGAAATTCTAGAGATTTACAAACTTACTGAACTTGTTCCTACCTCTTTCCTGATTATAACTGTGTATGTGAATGCCGTGATCAATAGCCGTCGGTGCACATGGTTACTGTGATACCCAGGAGCACTTTAATGTCTTTAGAATTATCAAATGTTCCCGGTCAGCTAATCTATGCACATCCATAGAAGGAGTAAAAATAAACTACTCCACAGACTGGCTGTCTTTATTCTCACTGACCAGCAGAGAAAACACACTTGCTGTTGGAGCAGTGCCTCCGGCAGCGGCTGTGTATGCGTGCGTGTGCATATGTGTGTTTGGCTCTGTATGTGTGAGTTTGTAGTAAACCGTCTGGCTGCATTTTGAAAACAGCCGCCGTGTTGATAAAGCTTCATAGTGGTGTCTTCACCTTGCACTTCATGAGTACTGCCTGATGACCAATAGGTGTGCAATGTCACATACATACTTGAGAAATACAAGTCCTACGATGTTGTAAACGGTCAAGGGTTCTGAAGAGTGAAGCATAAAAGTCGACTGATTGACCCGTTGCATCTGGGAGAGGTAATTACTCTCATTTTTGGCTGCAGTTCAATAGCAATGTCACGTCTATAGATATAAACGTCTGCCTCTGAGCGACTCTATAATAAAGTTCCGTCAGCGGTAAGCTAAATACGACAGGACCGATGAAGGAACGCCACTATTCAGTCAAATGTCACAACTTTTTCTCTTGATTTCCATTCAAAAGCTCTCATTTCTAATTTACTCCCTAGGTATGTTTCTTTCGCAATGAAGTCGATTCCTATGTTTTACCCTTGATACTTCTAACTTTTCTGGAAATATTCCAAAAAATGATTTGTAAATGTTCAACACTAGGATTGAGCACAATATCTCCTCATCTGAAGCTGCAGTCAATGATTGATTTGTACAAACTGAAGACAATTTGATAACAATATGATTTCCATTGCTATAAGAAAAAGGAACATTTCATGTCATGTCATACTTACTTGAAAAGCAATGATGATTCAGAACAAATTCAATACTTGGTTTTGTATATTTTGTCTATTGGGCTGCATTGTGGTATCGTGATGAGCTCTCCCATCTCAGAAATGTGTGCTTGAGGCTAATTAGTGACTCCCAATTGCCCATAGGTTTGTACATGAGTTTGACTTGTTTCAGAGTGTTTCCTGCCTTCGCTGATAGCTGGGATTGGCCCAAGTTCCCTGTGACTGCGAGTTGAATTAAAAAAGACAAATTTGAATGATGTAGGCTTTTTGATTATTCTTCTTTTGTTTATTTTAAAAGATTAAGTTGTCTGCATTCTAATTCTCATCTGCATACCACATACAGTAGATAGTTCTGGTTTCTCCTACTCTGTCAAAGTGACACAAGTAAATCCCATCCATTGCCTCAGATAAAGACATCACTAAAACACATGGTGGAGATGAGAAAGTTCAAATACTGCTCTCTATCTTTTTTCTTTTTTTTTCGAAGATTCTAAGACTTTGTGTGTTTTGATGTGTACAACTGTATGTTACATTATGGATGCATTTTAGAAAAGACACATGCTGTTGTATTGAAGCAACTGTCATCCATGACAGCACAGTTTTTCCTTTGATATGAACTGTGATTCATCTGAAGTACTACCAAAATTTGCACTTTTTAGTTTTATTTGACCTCAGCGAAAAATTGGTGAAAAGTTGAAAAAAACCAACTTGCTTGAGACGGTGTCTCTTGTTCATGAACACCAGTTTCCTTGTGAGTACAATTTTCTCAAAAATATAGATCAGGAGGTACTTTAAGAAACTGAAAGTATCTTTTTGAGCCTGTAAACACTTAATATTGTCTGCTTTGTGCATTAGCACAGCCACCTCAGAAAGGTTTCTCATTGAACAGGATGTGATATGAGTCACTGTACTGCAGGAAGGTCTTTGTGTCTGCTATCAAGCATACTCTGAGTGAATCCAAGTACTTGAGCGATCCTTAGCAAAAAATAATATGCTGTTTTTATAAAGCTCCCATAACTTTTGCTTTATTTGCTCTTATGTTCCACTAGGTTTTGTACTCTTCACTTTCTCCTTTTTCACTTTCCCACACTGTGGAGTATGCAAAACCTTGTCTTCAGATCTGTTCATTTCATGAGTCATGTTCTCACTTTACGATGCTTACCTTTTTCTAATTTCATCCTCCCTCTTAGTTCCTTGGTGTCGAAGCTCTCGCGCTCTCTGTCTGTCTCTCACTATCTTGATCAATGAATCACTGGTGATTGTTTTCAGTTGATTCATTTTTAAATGCTGATGTTGCCTGTCATTCAAAAACACAATGACCTAATTATTGTCACTGTCACAGCTTTATTCCATCCACTCCATTATCACTTCTTCTCTTCTTGCATCATCTCCTAACCTGTTTCTTTTTCTCATTAATTCACTCATCAGTGTCATGTTCTTTACATGCGTGGTCAGAAATAAAAGCCCTCATTATTTGAAGGAAACAGGCAAATAAATTAGGAATGAAAAATAGAAAGACACAAAGAGAAGGAAACTGAAGGAGTTGCGATGAGAACAAGTGGAAGTCTTGTGCGTGGCCTTCATAGCAGTGAACATAAAGGGGTTCGTCTCTGCAGGAATAATTATATAATTTTTTTTGTTTGATAGTTAGAGGACAACAAAGTGCGCGTCTCATTATGCCCGGTCAACATGTGATTGCACCCTTTCTGAAGTGGCTCCAATCAATAAACACCAATGTAGTTTCTCTCATTAGAGCTACACTTGGAATCATTCACTGAATAAGCAGCCAACGTTGTTCATAAAGCAAAGTTAAACATGCGTGAGCACAGTAAACAAATTCACCCCCACATAGAGTATGTAGGGGCATTTGTCAAATGCAATGTGTGAACACACTCGCACACTTGCATTAAAATGCAGAACAAACTGACACACATAATTGGTGATAATATATAGAGCACTGTGCAAAAGTTCAAGTTGCATCTGTTGAAAATGCTTCATGAAGAGAATATATATGAATGTCTCACTGATGTATGAGATGCATTTATTTGCATTTACTTCACATGAAGGCATAAAATAGCATATTTTCAACTCAAGAAAAAAAAAAAACAGGATAGTTGTCGTTGTCACTGAGTTCTATGCTTCATTGACGCATGACAAAACCTTGAGGAAAGCTTCCTGTTGCATCCAAGCCAAGTTCTAGATTCATCATCATCCAGGTGATGTAAAAAAAATGTGAAATTCCAGTTCACTGCCGTGTCGACTGGCTGGAGTACTTCAGTACAGCCTTCAGGGATGATGGCCAGAATTAGTTGGCAGTTTACAACTGCTGAGTAAAAGTGTAGCTTTGATTTTGTCCTTGATTTGTTGGGTGATGTGGCACTGGCATACTGTCCATCACAAAAAGGGCTCATTAAGTTCTTCATTTGTTCATCCATCCAAACAATCTTGTTCAAGGTCAGACCAATACTGGAAAGCGATGCAGCTTTCGGAAATGCGACTTCTTGTGATCAATTGTCATTATACATTTTTTGTGCATTCACCGCAACACTTCTGACCAGAGGGAAGTCAAAGGTCAGGGGGACAAAGTCCATTTTGATTATATGGACTGGTAATATATTGCGTTCAGACCTTCTTTTCAAAAGAAGGACCAAACGTTTGGTGACAGTTCAGTTTGTTCTCTGACCGGTGGTTGTATAGCTTCTTCTGTCATATGAAGCAGACCTTGTTTTTCTTTCTTTCTTTCATTTCCTTTGCATGTACCAGCATCATCAGTTTTTTGTTTGAAAACCCATTTATTTCCACTGTTTGTCCCCCTAGTTGTGGCCTTTATGCTGTTATTGTTCCTTGTTTTATTCATTGCTGTAACAGTTTTCTCAACTTTCCGACAGACACACACACACATCTCTTTATAACTTAATCTTTTTGGCAAAATGTTCCAGAGTTAGTCAACTCTAGTTATCGTAAAAGTTTTTCAGTGGTACACTAGCGGCATCCCATGTCATACAATGGCATTGAGTGGTCTCTTAATTTCTTCATTTAAAACACAGGACCGGCCAAACAACCAAAAAGTTTGAATCATAAATAGTAAATAATTATACTTCTTTAATATCATAACATACCAGCTGTGTGTTTTGTTATGTTATCATAAAAACCTACATACAAAGGACGTAAGCATTTGATAATATATTTCTTGTTGTGGCAATTCTTCCTACTTAAAATTGTGCCGCAATTGTAAAGAATCTCCATTTGTGGTGCGAGTGGCAGAGCAGGCTATGTGGGTGGAGCCCATGAAAGGTTTTGTCTTATTCTGTTGGCAGATAGTTTGCAGATGGCAGTCTGAACAAACAGGACAGATTGCTCCTTCAAGTATTTGTGAATTCAACATTCAGTATGCCTCATTAGCGTGTGGGAGAACCATAAACTGTGCAGCCACAAAGACTGCTTGACAGTGAAAGTGTGGTCGCCACAGACCCTTGAGCTCACCATCACCAGGTCTGTCTGTGGTTACATGCAGAGACTGAAGGATTTGAAGCACCTGATCGGCGGGTTAGTTCTGGATGATTTAATCAGCTTTCTTACAGAGTTCCTTCAATAATTGCACAAAAGGGATTTAACAGTAGCTGCAACAAATCTTGATTCTATTTCTGTTCATTGAGTTTGAATTTTGTTCATTAAAGCTCTTAAACTAAAATGTTTGCACAGGACTGAATATTAAAAAGATCACTTTAACTTTCATCTATGGAACTTATTATCCCATTTGCAAATATTACAATTTCAATTATAAAAAATTTGTATCAGAAAAGTATAACTTCTAAGTTTGGCAAGTTAAATCACATGAATGAGCTGAACTTATTTTAACTATCTGAAATTTTGTTAAAAAACATTTCCCCTATACTTGAGAGCAATAAGATGATAAGTAGTTATTTGAGTAGGAGGAAATTAGAAAATATGTGATGTTGCATCAGATCTTTACACCAGTGTATATATTGAGGTTTTTGAAGTCAGTTACTTACTGTTACAATCTAAGAAGAATCCATCTGAATTTGATATGTTGTGATGCTTATATAACATCATTGTGTTTGTTCTCCCCTAACCTGTATGCTTTATCCAGGGTTGGACCAAGTTCTATGAGTTTTCTATGTCGGACCTCAGGGCTGGATTTGAGATCATTGACCGGCTGTTTGAAGGTATGACGGATCATTATGTCAGTTACATAACTTTAATTTTAATTTGAACAGTTTATTAGTGCATTTACATAACTAGTGTTCAGTGTTCAGAATATCCCATCAGTATCAAAGGTAGGCCCTCCCTTTGACCCTCCCACAATTAGGCATCTCTGTCTAAGTACAGGAAGTACTTCCTGTTCTTCCAAGAGGGGCATGCATGGGCGGAGCCAGTCCAGCTCACACAGACACAGCAGATTCTGAATGCAGCTCATGAACCAATATTCAAATGGCAGATAATCAAGGAAAAGCTGGAATTGGGGCAATAAACCTTGAACACAATGTTTTCAGACCAATGACACCCATGTGAAAGTGTTGCAGAGCTGTATATTATAACCCTTTAAGTAAAGTAAAGTCACTACACTTCATTTTGAATAAGTATTAAGAACTGTATTGAAGTACTAAATTTTGGGAACAAGCCCATCACTACTCTTGGAAGAGCATAGCCCGAACTCATCAGCCTTTCTGCGCTAACCTGTCATGCGTGTGGCTCAATTAATACAATTTGTCTTGTCATCTTCAAGGTGGTAAACAGTTCCAGTGGGAGTTTGTCCACGGTCTGCTGGAGAGCGCCATCTACGGCGGACGAATCGACAACCCCTCCGACCTCCGCATCTTACGCTCTTATCTGGAGCAGTTCTTCTCTGCAAGCCTGCTGTCATCCTCTCTTTCAGGCGGACTAAAGCGGAGCAGAGGAGGAACCCGGTTCTTTCCACCTCAAATCAGCCTCCCAAACTCCTGCGCCATAATGGTAGGCTTTCAGCTTGATTCATGAGCATGGCTGTTTGGCAAGCACAATAATGTAGATGATGGTATAGACGCTGTGTGAGGCACTACGGCCATACCTCATTTAGATGTTTAAGACATTAATTGATTCTACTGAAGAATGTTTAAAAGGGAGCACTGTGCTTTGTTTTGCAACTTAAAAGCGTAAGTGGAAAGTTTTTGTTGGCGTGGCTCCCTTAATAGACCCAGGTGCATTAGCACAAAAGAAAACCAATTCAGAGAAAAGGTAGTGGATTAATGCTCCAAAGCATGACTAGATTTCCTATTTGCAGTTTGGGTCTGTATTGTTCCATTAAATTTTGTTGTGTTAGCTTCATTATTGGTTGCTGGGTAAAGTAGCGCCAAATGAATGCCATCATTTACCCCCCCCACTCCCCACATCCCCAAGGCAAAACAATTGGCTTTAGTTTGCTATTACTTTGGGTTGTGTTTATAGTCTGTGTGTACAAATTAACATTTGGCTCTAAGTAGATGAGTTTCAGTTTTAACACTTTTAAGGTACACCTTGAGCGATTCTAACATTGTTTGAAAGCATAGAGCTGCATCAAATCTTCTAAACTACACTTTTTTTCTCCCTTTACCCTGCAGTCAAGCTTCAAGACGCTGCCGTTTATTTGGTAGCACATGCTCCTTAGACAGGAAAAGCTGTGTTGTTGCTTTAAATTTGAAAAGGCAGCATGGTTTCCGTCTTTTTTCTCTTTTTATTTGTGCGTGTGGTGACTTTCTGTGTGTGACCTTTGTGGGTTTGTGTTTGTCAGGACTACCGCAGCGTAATAGAGAATCTCCCAGAGGACGACAGGCCGGCCTTCTTTGGTCTACCTGCCAACATAGAGAGATCTTCACAAAGAATCATCAGCTCCCAGGTGTGTGCGCACATGCAAAAACACACGCATGCACACCCACACACACACACACACACACACACACACACACACACACACACACACACACACACACACACACACACATTAATGTGTCTTTGTTGTGTCTTTTCTTTGTCTTTTTGTTTCTGCATGTGTGGTTTTGTGCATAGGCATGTATTTTGTGTGTGTGCGCTATTATCTGTACGTGTGAGTTTGTCTCTGTGTGTGCACGTGTGTGTTTTTGCGTGTGGTTTTGTGTTGTGTATGCATGTGATGTGTGGGTGTGTTTATTAGTCTACGTGTTATTTTGCATCTGCGTATGTGTGTGCGGTTTCTATGCGTAGGCACGTGTTTTGTTTGTGTGTGCGTGCGTGCGTGTGTGTGTACGCGCGTGTGTGTGAATGCACATCCAAGTTTCCAGAGTGATCACAGGCCCACAGTGATTCTTACATACAGAATGGGGTTAATTCCTGTGGAGGCTTGAGTTTAACGTCCTGTAAATACAGACACGCACGAACCCGGTGACAAAAGGGTGCACGTAGATGTTAAACTCCTGAATCAGACTTTATTTCCTCACACAGACTGAGACCTTTACATCACATTTAGTGCGTGCCGACAGCCTGAGTGAAAAAGAAAACTGAGTGCAAAGAAGCGAGAAATGGCAGTGAAATTGGATCTGTGAGTAAAATGTGTTATTGAGCTGATGCGTGAGGTCACTGCTGGATGGAGCCCGGCAGCAGCAGCTAACAGCTGTATTTATCAGCATGTGTATGTGTGTGTGTGTGTGTGGGGGGGTTAAACAAAAAAGGGTTATTATTTTGTTCAAACACGTTTATTAGTTTGAAGTTTTTTTGTACCAACCAACCAAACAAACCAACAAAACACAATCAACCAACCAACCAATCTTGATTTATAGAGACACATTTCAGCCAGGGTTTACTCAACAATGGAGATTATTTGAAATAAAACAAGCTTTTATGCATGATCAGGAGTGTAATAGGAGTTGGAGAGTAAGCTTTTACCTTGCAAAATAAATGTTATGCTAACATGAGGTTAAATGAAGGTTACTCTCTGTCTCTAGCACAGCGGCTCTGAATCAAACTGTTTGTGCTTCTCCTCTCTGCCTGCAGGAAACGCATTCGTGGTGAGCCTGGCCTTCGCCGACCTGGTGGTGGCCATCTATCCCTACCCGCTGGTGCTGACCGCCATCTTCCACGACGGCTGGATCGCCGGATACATCCACTGTCAGATCAGTGGCTTCCTGATGGGCCTCAGCGTGATCGGCTCCATCTTCAACATCACTGGCATCGCCATCAACCGCTACTGCTACATTTGCCACAGCCTGAAGTACGACAAGCTCTTCTCCACCAGTAACACGATGTGCTACGTGCTGCTGGTGTGGGCGCTCACCATCCTCGCCATCGTGCCCAACTGGTTCGTGGAATCGCTGCAGTACGACCCGCGCGTCTACTCCTGCACCTTCGCCCAGTCGGTCAGCTCGCTCTACACCATCACGGTGGTGGTGGTGCACTTCATCCTGCCCATAGCCATCGTCACCTACTGCTACCTGCGCATCTGGATCCTGGTCATCCAGGTGAGGCGCCGGGTCAAGCCGGACTCGCGACCCAAGATCAAACCGCACGACCTCCGAAACTTCCTCACCATGTTCGTGGTATTTGTGCTGTTCGCCGTGTGCTGGGCGCCGCTCAACCTGATCGGCCTGGCGGTGGCGCTGGACTCCAGGCTGAGCAGGGCCATCCCGGAGTGGCTCTTCACCGCCAGTTACTTCATGGCGTACTTCAACAGCTGCCTCAACGCCGTCGTCTACGGCGTCCTGAACCACAACTTCAGGAAAGAGTATAAGAGGATCGTCCTCATCATCTTCAAGTTCCACTGCTGAGACAAGAAGCGAACTCATAGAAGAAACAAAGAAGAAGAAGCAAGAGGGCGATGAGCCAGGAGGTTGGTGAATTGATGACACCCCACTGACCGGGATCTGTGATGCCTTCAGGGACCCGGAGAGGCTTTAATAAATGGAGGGAGTCAAAAACCAGGACGACACGATTCTTAAGATCTGGATCATGTTCAGATGCCATCGAGGAAAGAAGCAGGAACCCTCATCATCCAGATACA
>OMNM01048777.1:0-17554 GCA_900302745.1 Parablennius parvicornis
GCGGCAGGTCTGGAAGTGCAGAGAGGAGGAGGCGGCCAGGAAAACGCTGCTGGAGCGGGGAATGATGGCGGAGAGCACGGAGAAGACAGGACAACTTTCAGACTGTAAATAATCGGGGCCATGGGCGAACCTTCGGCGTCAAACAAGATGGAGCAGATAAAAAACATAAGGTGAGGATGGCTCACAAAGTTGCTGGTTGTCTGCGCGGAGTTGCGTGTTAAACTTGTGTGAACGTTTCCAACGGCTGCGGGTTAAAAAGCCACAATCAATTGTTGAGACTCGCGTCCTTCACCACTGAAGTTTCGGCACGGTGTTCCACTGTTGTTCACTGGCGTTAAACGGCATCAATAACACGTCTAATGTTCGACCTCCTGGGAGAAGTACAGCAGAAGTTTGTGGTTCGATCAAAAAAGGAGTTTTGCGGTTAATGGAATCGTTTGAACGTTAGCTCGCGCTCGGAGCAGTCACCATTAAAACATACGACCGTATAGGAGAGCTGCTATCCAGTCGTTACCGATGTCACATTCAACCTGTTTGTTTATAACCTTTTTGACTTTTTTTTAAAAGTACGTTATCTATATATGTGGTAGGATCGATATCAACTCCGTGTGTAATAGCCTATCTTGTCTTGTTTTCTCTCTTTAGATGACTTCCTTGCTTGTGAATAGTTGAAACTCCGCCGGACCCATGGCACCTCTTGCGTGAAGTCGTCAGGGATAAGTTGTCTGTCAACAACAACAACACCCGCTCCGAAACTTTGGCCGTTCCCCACAAACAAGCAGAATGATCAAGGCAGAAAACAAAGGGGGCGAGAGGACCCTAAGGAGCGCGTCCCCTCACAGAAACGCATACAAATCGGACTTCCACGCCATCAAGTGCTCCTTTGATGGAGCAAAATCTGAAGGCCCCTCCAAAACATTTTCAAATGGATCTAGTGACACCCGGGAAGACTCCAGGGGAAGGCCTTTTGGAACCAGAGTGAACAAGATAAAGAACATTTTCCTCCAGATGGATGGTCAGCAGCAACCGGAGTGCCAAGAAGGAAAAACCACTTTAAAGTCTGAAGTTTCCCCGGTGTCCCCACCAAAGACACAATTTCCAGTCAGCCCTCACAGAGGCAATCTCAACAATGCTACAAGTCCAGAAAGCAATGTTTTAGATAAAACACCCAAGGGGGAAGAGGTTGAAATTGACAAAGTAGCACTGGCAGAGAAGTTTTCTGTGACCAGAAAACTCTTTGAAAGAGGCATCAAAGAGCAGCCTGCAGCCGAGAAGCAATCTCCAAACAGAGTAGTAAATCGTTTGTCCTTGGGAAGTGCCTCCGATGAGGGTAAAAACACAAGGAGAATGTCAGGATCTTCAGAGGCAGCTATCAAACCAGAGCAGACTCCATCAACAACAGCTAAAAGCCGCCAAGATGAGAAGAGTGATGGCGAGAAAAAGCCCACGTCTAGAGTGTCACTGAATGCAGGGCCCATGTCAAAGAGGTTAGAAAATTATATAGTTGAAAATGACTCAGAAAACAACAACATAGCTGCTGCTAAAAGAAGAATGGTGTCTGCTAAAGAACAAAGTACCACCGAACACGTCGTGGCTACCTCTCCAACAAGAGACAGCTTACTTAGGACAGCTTCACATGGAAAAGACAATACAGGCTCCTTGATAGTATCTGATGCCACTAGCAAAGATAAAAATAACAAAACTTCAATCGAATCAAACGTTGCTAAACCAACATTTCCAGTTACCGGCTCATCATCCAAGTCTACTCTATTGACAGCAGATGTCTCTCAGAAACCCCTTTCACCAGAGCAAACAAGCCCACTTAGCCACGGCTACAAGTCCTCCTCATCATCTAGTGATGGATTTATTAGGACATCTGTTGGTGGAGATGGAGGAAAGCCACATAGTCCACCGCAGATGGATGTTAAGCAGCTTCCTCCATCAGCTGGTGGCATTCACAACACCAACAGGGCTAAAAGTAATGACAGTGTGGTATATAGCCCCACCGGGGAGAAATCACCCAGCCAGACCTCATCATTAGAGTCCAAGGGGGTGAGCATGGTCCGGGCTGAACTGGTAGTGGTTCAGAATGAATCCTCAGAGAGTGAAGAGAGCGTTGAAGATAATGTTTTTGAGGAGCAGATGTTGCAACAAGACAATGAATTAAAGCTTGAAGTGAAAACAACATTATTACCAGAGAAAGAGAACGGTGGCTCTCGGAGCAGATCAAAAGAAGCACGGGCTCCAAGTGAAAGTAAATTCCAGGAACATACAAAGGAAGAGAGACCAGAAGATGGTTTAGCTGTGGGTCTGGATGGTGAAGAACTGCACAATGAAGACGAGGAGGAGGGAGAGCAGGAGGAGGAGGAGGAGGAGAAGGATGTTGAAGATTCGGAGGATCAAATGTACAGGGAATACGATGACTGTTATGAGGCCCCTGGACTGTCGGATGAGGACGAGCCTCCAATAAAGAGGAAAATCAAGTTCTCCACAGATCCCATCCTGGTGAGTAGTTTGGGTTGTTTGCATAAGAAAGTGTTTTACCAAACTGAAGCACCTAAATCATATTGCACAGTACTTTAATTATAAACTCTCCTTCTGACTCAGTAATGGTGTCTGAGCAGGCTGTTTTCCTGCAGACTCAGGACAAATGAGTGGATGCTGAGAATGAACACTTGGCTGTTGAGTGTGGAGACATCACAGCTGCTGTAGTATATCATCAGACAAGCTTTACCAGCATTAAGCATATGTAGACTATACTTTGTTTCAGCTTTGTGAGTATGGAGACAGGCAGTTTGACGGTCTCCTCTCGTTACTCCCGCAATACATAAAAGAAAACTTTGGGAGGTGAGAAGCTCTGTTGTTGTTTGTAGTATTTTTGGATCTAATGTGGACTTTGCCTAAGAGCTTCTAGAAGTTGAGCCGCAGCTGAAGACGAACTGCAGTGAAGAAGACAGTGCATTTGTGAAACTTGAGACCATCTAGTGAGAAACCTGGGTCACTGCTGAGTCAAATGATACGATGGGTATTTTTACTCATTTAGGGTGGTTCCCCTTCTAATGTGAATAATGGGCCGCATTCATAGGGCACTTTTTGGTTTTGTCTGACATGCCTCTGAGGATTTTGGATATATCATTCACCCATATGATCTCCCTAACAAAACAGTTAATCACATTCACCCACCCACTCACATGAATAGACACTTCTGAACTTTGATATAATGTGGGATAACAGCGTTATTATGTTTGTTGTCTTCGTCATTTTTGTTTGCCAAGCATGTTAATGTTTCTCAGTACTCTGATTGAGAGTTATCTATGTTGGCACATTGTCATTGTAAATCTTTCCAGTAGGTGTGTTTTAGGGCAGAGGTGGACGTACAGATGTTGTCATCCACCACTGATTTTCCACGATCACCATATCTAATCAACATTTCACCAAAATGGTGGGGGGAAAAACAAATCACTGCAAAGCATTCCACTCAGCTCAGTGTTTATCCAGACCTTAAAATGTACTGTTATCTCAGGGTGTGGATCCCCCCCCACTCCCCAAACGCTGTCATCCTGGCAGGGGGTCCTGGGAGAGGGGACCAGAAACTGACCTGAAGCGAAGGGGACACAAACAATAATGGGCCTCATCCGCTCACTTTGGAGCTATGACAGAGACATGGCTGTGTGGTCAGTATAGTGAGCGGTGTCGAGACGGCCTCCTCTCCTCACTCTTCATCACCATCCTGACACAGAGAGTTTTGGCCAAAGAGCAACAGGTGTTGACAAAATGTTGTGTTTATTAGTGAGTTTGTGTCCATTTAGAGCTTTTAAAGCTTTTGTACTTAGGATGCTTGTTTCAGGACAGGAACTGGAATTACATTTGTATTAAAGAGATAAGGTTACAAGGGCTATACTCCAAAACTACCAGTTATTCACTTTTCACAGATATTTCACTGATTTTATTTAAATTTAAATAAAAATGTTTTAAATTAGTTTTGTTGTACAGTTAAAGAAATACTTTAAGGATTTTTTTCGACTCATTTTCTATAGAATAGCATATTTGGTTATGTTTGACAGAGTTTTAGCTTTGCAGGACAGATAACATAAAGTGTTGTGAATCATTTTAAACTTCAGACAAACTGTCAGCCCCTAGTCAAATGCTCAAATTATTACTTATGTCAATGTGCTCAAGTAACTGGTAGAGATTTTTGTTCCTCGTCTTTATGCCATTTCATTGCTGTGAGAGCACATATAAGAATCATAAAGGAGCAGAAATCAATTCATATTAAGACATTTCAGCACTTTTTTTTTTTTTTTTTCTTTTAGTGCCAACCTCCAGAATGAACTGTTTTACCTGAAGCTAATCGAAGCCTCTGCTCTCATAACGTCTTTGTTCTCAGTCTGCTAATCAGACAAGCCGTAGAGAAGGAGCACACTCAAGCTGCTGCTGACCAGCAGAGAGGAAGTGCTTTGTACTTTGGACTGGCAACGGGATTAGATCCCTAAGAAACTTGAGTCTTTTTGACAGAGGAGATGTGCTTTGAGGAAGAACGGTTCTCTTTGTGAAGCAAAAGAGATGCCTGATGTAAACATGCATCACCTTTATCAGGCTTGAAAGGAGAAACTTTCATGAACAGAGCCTCCAAGGCACGTAAGACTTATTTATATTTGATCTTCTTGACCCGAAAAGAATAAACGGGTATACCGACTGGATGTTTTTTAACAAAAAAGTGCTGTGTTCTCTTTAAAAGTATGATTTTAAAAAGATTACTTTATATCTAGTGGTGGAGTTGCATTTTTAGGAGGGCTTGGGCTTGCTGCTGTATCAGTATCAAAGTTTTCTGGATTCCCCCGGCTCCATGCGCAGAATAAATATTGCACAATAACTTTAAATTCTATATCTGGTCCTCATTAGGGAAGAGAACCTTTCCTCCATAATGGTGAATAAGACTGGCTCTGCAAAAATAGTGTGCCCGGACCTTTCAGCCTCAGATTAGGTATTTGGAAGTTTATAGTTGCATGTATTGTTTTTGAGTTTCTCACTGAAGCTTGCACTTCGTCAAAAAGCCAAGAGTCATCGAGCGGCGAACATTCCCTGCTCTAGGTTGCGTTCTCTGCTTGGGGACAACAATTTGCACAGTCATCATCATCGCAGGTCTGCTCTGTATATTCGGAGGTTCTACGTTAGCCGTGGCAGGCTGCACACGAGGACGTGGAAATGCTCGTCAAGCAGCAGTTAACCATTACACAAAAGCACTCCGCACCTGCTGCTGAACCCTGCTTTCATAAAGTCAGCAGAACTATCAGTAGCAGTTGTTTGGTCAAGTGACCGCATACCACGCTGTTCATTCTTAAATAGAGGGTGTGGTGAAAGTTTGCACATTTTATTGTAACTGAAAGAATTCAGCATATCTATTTATTTTATAAAAGATGTTGAGTTACTGCACTGTGGACCGTATAATATCTAGACATTTCATTGGTAATTGCAACATAGCTTTCTGCATGAGTAATATTAGATGCCTTTTAGTGTCCTCACAGAAGATATGAAATTGCATTTTGGTGAATTAAATGTATCGTCGTTACACAATTTATAAAACAGAAACTCCTCATGTGAGCTCACACGATCAGTGAGGGCCCAGATGAAACTTCACTGCTGCATCCACAGGCAACTGGTCCTGTCGTGGTATGCTTTTCCATTTCCTAACTGAGACGGGTCTTCTGCTGAGGAATGTGTCTGACGTGGCTCCACCCTCCTTCAACCAGTCGCGAGGATCTGAGCTCCCTCCAGCCACCTGGCCTGGCGGGTGACTCTCCAGACAAGACGGGCATGAATGCTAATGCAGTCGCATCAATGCTGCTCGTTAAACAACTTGGCCTGGAATGAGTTTTGCATTGATTGTGATTGCTTTCAAATTTGTCATTCTATGATTAGGGATTTGTGTTTTTTTTTTTTTTTTTAGTAAGATTTTGGGATATATGTGTGTTATCTCTTTTAGCGATCCTTGCAGGACAAGAGTGGCATTGTAGGCCGTTTATAAACAAACCAGTTGAACCAGTTTACGTGAGTCGTGCTTTTGGAAACTTGATTCCATCGTGGCTCACTCTGACTTCACCTCTTCCTGTCATGTCAGGTTCTGTCAGTGAGTGAACTGCACAAGGCGCTCGTCTTCTTTCAAGATCACGCACACAGATTGTTCTAGATTTTGATCTGTGAGTCCAGGATCAAAAACCAGGCCTCATTTTTCTTCCTAATTGTTTAGTTAACCATGCCAGGCCGCCACCTCTGCTCCCGCTCACTCCCACAACATGTTTGGAGTTGTTGTCGTTTTGTGGGTCTGCTCACGTTATGGACTCACCGATTCAGTGGTCGGCCCCAGTTTTTCTTTTTTTTCTTTTTTTTTTTTTCCTGCAATGGCTCGAGGTTTCTCTGGTTTGCTTGTTCTTTACAGCTGCTGACTCATTTCCCACAGTGGTATTCTGTTGAGAGAGGAACGAGGGAAAGATGGAAAGAGTGCCGGTGTGGGTGCAAGAATGCCTGTGAACACACACAGTGAAGACGAAACTGCTCGAGTTGTAAAAGACGGACCAAAAAAAAAAAAAAAAAAACCTACACATCTTGCTGAAAGCTTGTGTTTGGGAATGAATGGAAATATTTTGACAACATAACAGTCGGCTGATTCACGTTGGAGACCGAGTGATTATATAAGCAGTGATTTAAAGGCAGAATTTAGAGTTAAAACATGGTGAAGTCCCTTTTCATGTAAACATGAGGATACATTTTCCTCCTGTCTCTAACAAGATAGCGAGTTTGAGTGTATTTGTGTGTTTTTGTGTGAGAGAGACTGATAATAAGACGGATTTCTGCCGTTCCTATAAAGAACACCGTGGTGTAGTGATTGGGTTTCAGCGAAGAACAGAACATTGTTTGAAAAAGGCCCAGGAGTCCATGGCAACAGGGAAGTCAGGGGAGGGACGGTAGATAGAAGCCAAGCGGCGACACAGCGAGGTGTACAGCTCAGGATGCAACCGCGCTCTTTCCTTTTAGCTTTTCTTGACAAGCTAAAACTACCAATGTGTTGAAAATCTTGCTTAAGAATCATTTTTAACCTTATGATGGGAAGTCTGTCTGCATTTGAAAATTAATTCATGAAGCGAGAGCAAAGATTCATGTATATGTATTTCTAATTTAATAGCCTCAGACAAGTGTTATCGATGACACCGTTTTATCTTAGTCGACGCAAACGTTTCAGTTACAGGTACATATTAAAAACATTAGAATATTATTGAGAAGGTCATTGTTTTGTCAGTAATTCCTTCAGTCATTACATATAAACTAAAGTTCCAACATATTTATTTATTTATTCACATTTCCATTGTGATGATGGTGGCTTCTGTTGGAAAAAAAAAAAGAAAATACACCTGATCTCATGAAAGTTTTGAAATGATTTTCATGATTTTCATGACTTACAAGCTAAAATCATAAAATAAAACAGCTTCAAGTAATTATGTTTGTTTAATTTTCAAATACATGACTCTTTTTTTTTTTAATTGACAGTTTTTTGTAGGTTTTAAGCAGAACAAAATGTTTCCTTTTGTCTTCTAATTCATAAGATTCTCTTGAACTCCCGGGTGATTTATTGCATATTTTAATAAAGTTGAGATGAAGTCGATGCCATTCTTTTGTGAAACAGATTCCATTTGTGTTCCAAGGGCAAATAACACAATGTATGTTTTTTGGAGATGGGAGGAGTCATAGATTTTGAACTTCTAGTAATACGAAGTGTGAAACACAGGAGTCGCATTAGCAATGAAGGTCTCCCTTGAGTTGATGGGAGATTTGGGGCCCCATGAATAGCATTCCTGCTTCAACTCCGGAGAGCAACAATACAATTGTAGAGACTCAGCCAGTGTCCAACCTCTCTTAACTCGCACTGCATGAGTGCATGTGAAGAAAGTACCTGCCCAGAGAACTTTACCCACATATGACCCTACATTTAGAGTCAAAGTAACACAATGCAGTTTATGTAACTGACAATCAGTGGGATGTTGTACAACAGCAATTGTTGTGTGTCAGTGACATAGTTTGGAATAGTTTTGGGCTTCATCCGAAAGATACAGAGAGACCGGAGGGGAAAGAGACTGTGGTTGATTCCTGATGTGTTGACTCGCTGGGGGATCTCGACCTCAGAGTGTCGCCAAGAGTAGAAACATGTAGTTGATTACGTCACACAACGTCATGGCAGACGTCTTAATCAGTCTTGTCTGGATCCTATAGTCCTGTTCGTTTGTTCAACACATGATGATGTTTATTTTTTTAGAAAAGGGCAGAAAATGGACTAGAAATTAGACCTTTAGTTAATTATTAATGGTGTGCAGTGCCAGCATGTCCCTCCTAAAATCTAAAACAAAATTGTGCCAACTGGCAGCTATTGCACTTTACAGATGATTTACTTGCTGGTCAATATAAATGATAATCCAGTCACTTCCTTGTCTGTCTCCTTAGAAGTTAACCAAATGTTTCCACATTTTCCTTTTTGTCCTTACCATTTCTGCAGCTTAACTTTCCAAACTTGAAAATAGTTAAAAGCTCCCTTCATTTGCTCCTACAAATCAGTGATCCTGCGATAAGTTAAGTTATGACACTTCACTAATGTGTCCAAAAAAATATTAACTACATATTATTTGGGTAAGTGATATATCTAAGATGTGCTTTTTTCCCCACTTAGGACGGCGTCATTATGACTCCACCCAAATAAAGACCGATAATGTCCAAGCAAGGAGTTTATTCTATCGACCCACTGTCAGCTTTATCCCCATAATCAGGCATTAGCTCCCGATGGAGCCCGCTAAACTCTAATCTACTTTTTTTTTTTTTTTTTTTTTAAAGTGCTTTGTTGTTCCTGAAACCTTTTTTTTTTCAAATGAGAAAAATAAATGTTTTTATTTAGGTGGCAACTTTGTCATTGCTGAGAAATGAACTAAATTGCACATTATTGTGACCAACCTGCCACGGATGATAATCCCGAGCCCATTTTCTACGTAACATTGAGGCACTTTATCTTAACCCTGAGTGGATTATAAAAACCATTTCTGCTTGGTAGTATTCAAGAAAACTAAAGCAGGGTTTATGAATATTCTACTCATCAGGCTGCTGCTGAATACTGGTTAAAACTGCTTGTTGAAGCTCAAGGAATTTTTTTTTTTTTTTTTTTTTTCATTTGTACTTCTTTCTATCCAGTTTCTTTTCACTGTTCTATCCCTGCCAACACTTGTCGCTTCCAAATATTGATCTCTGGTACATGCACTGCTTAGCTCTCCCCAGCTGTGCCCTACTTTCCATGCTGCTATGCTCTGTGTGTCTGCTTTATAATTGCAAGCAGCAAACGGCCTTTGGGACACATCCCGCCCTTTGTAAGAGACTCGCTGCAAAGTTCACAACTTCCTAAAACTCAGGTGAAACTAAGGATGTTTCTGAAATGTCTTCTCTGATTTGGAGTAATCAACAGCTACAGATTGGTGTGTGTAATCATTAGGAGGCTTTGTAGCGTTTCTGTTTTACACTTTTAGACAAAAATTCAAGCGTCAATAAACTTGGTAGTAAAATTTGTTTCTGCTGCCTCTTCAGCTGCTCTCTGTGGGCTTCAGTTATACTTCAGAAGAAAAGGAGTAAAGTGTGAATAAAGGTTTCCCCCGATTCGACTGCCGGCCAAGTGCAAAATGCGTTCTTGTCCAGGTTGGTCGGACACACTGCATAGTGAACTGACGATTTACTCTCAACGTTTTAATACAGGTCTTCAGCACCTTTTCTAATGAAGACTATGATCGGCGTAATGACGACGTCGATCCAGTGGCAGCCTCGGCAGAGTATGAGCTGGAGAAGAGAGTGGAGAAGATGGAAGTGTTTCCGGTGGAGATTGAGAAAGGTGTGTTTAGTAAGAATAAAAGTATATTTCTGTGATCATTTCTGCACTTATTAAGAGTGAAATTTGCATAGAATTCTGATTCTAATTTTAATGTGCGGGGAGTATTTGGATTTGTGTTTTCCTCTTACCAATACGTTTATATTTATTTTTGACCATCTTCTCTGCCTTCAGGAGACAATGGGCTCGGTATCAGTATCATAGGAATGGGTGTGGGAGCTGACCAGGGCCTGGAAAAGCTTGGCATTTTTGTGAAGACCATAACGGAGCAAGGAGCAGCAGAGAAAGATGGACGGTGAGTACGAGACCCTCGTAAATGCACAACTGGCTTTGTAAAAAAAGAAAGTAACTCCAAATGTAATGTATGCATCTGGAACAGAGTAGAGCAGTTATGTATGTGGCTTGTGGGCATAAAGCAGCTTTAATTTGGATTTCAGAATCACTATCCAAAGCTGTAAATGTGTCAGACGACATCTGCAAATTTTCAATAAAAGTAACTACTTTTCCTAATTCGACCTCTCGTGGCTGCACTGTGTCACTTAGAGTAGAGATCATAATCCAAGAGCAGATTTCAACAATGTTCCCAGCACAGATAGGTGATGCGGCAGTAAAAGTTTGCTGCCTTATTGTTTACAACGTGGCAATAGCTTGCATGCTACCATGAAGATAGGTTTGTGTATTTTTAGAGAAATGAAGAGATTCGTTCGAATTTTTCATAAAATTTTTTTTTTTTTTTTTTTTTATTGAATTACCGCTCAGCCCAGTCGAGATCAAACTGATTTGAATATGGTCTCAAACTAAAATGACTTGGATTCCTTTGGTCTAAAGACAAATATAAGCAATTCCTCATTCCATCCCTGAATTGCGTGACAGAAATGGTTAGATTTATTTAGGGCCTCCCTGAGGAAGCTCAGAGCCCTTTTTTTCTTTCCTGCCCAGAAATTTTGAGATGACTTTTATTGCCAGCTACAGTGATGTAACTGTATTTTCAGTGCAATCCAGAATAATCTACCGAGCTCTCCAGTAATTGTACCTGATGTCTTGCTCTTTCTTTTCCTCCAGCATCCAAGTGAATGACCAGATAGTCGAGGTGGATGGTATCAGTCTGGTGGGAGTCACCCAACTGTTTGCTGCTACAGTCCTGAAAAACACCAAAGGCAAAGTGAGGTCAGTTCATAGGACATTTGAAACCACTCTTAATATGAAGGTCTTGCAGGTAGCAGTAGTTCCTGGGTGTTACCTCTTAAAGATGATCTAAGCTATATAGTCTGATGTTATGCAAGTATCATATTAGTAGTTCTTATACCTCTATCCTTGATTAGTTTGTTTCATTCTAATTATCACAAGCACACTAAAAACCCCAGTGTGACATTTCAAAGCTATCATTAAAATATTACTTTAATCGGTGCACTGACATGTGAAAATGAACAGCTTCCTGATTGGTCGGGAGAAGCCAGGAACACAGAGTGAGGTGGCCCGCCTTATAAGTGAGACACTCGAGCAGGAGAAGAACCAGCAGCAGCAGCAGCAGCAGCATCAACACCTGGATGACCCGTATGAACATTCAACAGAGGAGGTGAGTTCAGTCCTTTATTACCTCCTCAGATATTGTTCTTCTAATAACTTTTACCTGATCACATGATCAACACCACTGTGTGTTGAAAATCGTCATGTGAGGTTCAAAGGACGGATAAAACTCCCCCGTTGGATATGTTGAAGCTTCTGATAAATATTAGAAACATGTCATTATGATTACATGGATATGACATGAACACGGTATCAGGCTCTTTGCCACTCCCACACCCATCCCACTCAGGTCAGCTGGCTCTGAGGAAGCCATGTGTCATCATTCTGCCGTATTGGAAAATGTTCCGGCAATCAACCGCAATCCGTCTGCCAGAGTTGTGAAATATTTGCTGTCTGAACCCACAAGCCTCGGCTTTTGTGACCGAGTGACTGCGCAGGGGATAACTGTAAGCTTTACTGCAGTAGACGGACAAAGAAAAAAACTTTTTGAGTGAGTAGATACAGTTTGCTGGTTCTTCAAAAGACTGTCTTGTTACTTTATGAACAAGTTGTTCATATTAAGTGTGTTTAATGTCTCCAACGTGTTTTTAAACTCCTGCAGAGTGGCCTGTGCTGCAGCCCTCTGATGTTTGGATATGACATTGTGATCACACTGCTACTCTTCAGGCTGCTTCATATTGGGAGTGTTGGCACATGCCCACCAGGTTCAGGGGCATGAGGAGTGTTTTGCTGTTTCCATTATGTAATACCATGTGTGAAATCATATTTCAGGAGGACCGGTATGAGGACGATGACAGAATGGACGAGAGGATTCTGGGTTCTAATTTCTCTCCCGGGCGCAATGTAGAGGTGTTTGAGTTGCCCGAGTCCGAGGCCTTGTTTGTTCCGACCAACATGGACAGCTCCCAGATGGCCTTCAGGTTCAAAGAGGTATCGCTCATCAGTATGAGATGGTTTTTAAATCTGTTTTTAATCTGTATTTTTTTTTTGGGTAACTAATGAACTGCATGTAAAATGGTTTTATTCTCGTTTTTGTTTTGTTTCTCATAGCTGCAGCTCAAACACAGCATTGCCACAGCTGAAATAAACCAACTAAATGAAAAGGTATGAGGATGACTCTCAATGCAACAGACAGAAACGCAATAGACACATAGGATATGAATAACATGTTAAATATTAAACCTAGCATATATAAAAAGAAACAGACTTTTATGGGACTTCCTGTTTTTTTTTCCTTGGGAAACTGCCTCATTGCTTTGATGACTGATGATTTTTTTTTTCCAAAGCTACTTCTTGCGATATAGTTGCTGTTGCATAAGAAGTCATTTCTGAGTCATTTGCAGTAGGAGTTACTCCAAACAAAGTCATTTTTAACACAATATGTACCACACATGTGACCCCTTCTGCTCGCAAACGTCATGTTACAAAAGTCACGTTCCCTCATTTCTGTCCAGCTGAAAGTATCGGAGGAGGACAAGTCATCGTGGGAAGCAAGAGAGTCTGCACTGGAGCAAAAACTCGAGGATAGTAACGCCAAGATCCTGAAGCTGGAGAATTACTGGCTGGAAGCTCAGGCTCTGTGCAAAAGCGTGAACGAACAATTGAGTGAGACCCAAGTTCAGTACGAAGCTCTGGACAAGAAGTATAACAAGGCCAAGAAGCTGCTCAAGGACTTCCAGCAGAAGTGAGTTTGTCTATCATTGATGCAGCAGATAGTGATCAACTCCAGCCACTTTCATTTCTACTGTACATTTAAATATGATATGAGGAAAGACGCTTTGCCTTTTAAAACATCTCAAACCTAATTTGCGGCCCTACGTTGACGTTTTGGTTTAAAATGAGAATAAACTAGAAACACTTTTTCGACAAAAAAAATAACATGTTGCAGAAATTTTAACAAGACACTTATTGCATGTCAATAATTTCAAGCTTCAAAGAATATGATTTGATCTTTTCAATACATTTTAACAACAAAAAAAGTTAGTTTTTTTGGGGGGGGGGGTGTTGGGTGTGTCTTTGCTTTTAATTGGAAAGTAATTTTTTTCCTTAAGTAGCCTGTTAAAGAAGTGATGGAAAATAATGATTGATCGTAACTATAGTAAGTTGATTGCTGTTTCACTGAAATTACCTTTAAACTCTAGATTATATACTTGTTGAAATTTAAGAAGAATAATCTATATTGTATTTCCACTCATACTTGCATGAAACGGCCATTTGTTTACAAACTAGAAGGCTGATGGGATTTGCGCTTCCTTGTTTATCCCCCAGAGAAATAGACTTTGTGAAGAAAGAGGAGGACCTCAAGAAAATTTTAGACGAGAAGGAAAAGTGGTACAAGGAGCAGCTGGAGAGCCTGCAGAACCGGGTAGGTTTTCAGCTCTGAAAATAAATGCTCATCCACAAGCAGACCTAGAGAGCAACTCTGAGCCTGGACGGGACTGTGTTGTCTACAGATAACTGCTCTGGAGTCCAGAGGATCTTCGGTTGTAGAGAGTCAGGCCGGTCTGGACGCTGCAGCAGAGGAGCGACTGAGCAGCCAAAGCTCGGTCACTAACGCGCAATCTGTTGACTCACTGCAAGGTACAACGACAGTAGCGTTTAAGTCGGATGTGCACGTCACACCTTCATTATCCCAGCTGTTAAACATTTACAAGTGCCCATCATAAAGCATGACTCTTTGTTTCCTCCCGTACAGAACAGGACTGGAGTGAGGCGGTGCCTGAAACGGAGCTTCTGGACACTAGCGCGCACCGAGCCAAAGGCCTGCTGGCCCAGAAGGCCAAACGTCAGCCTCCGTCTCGCAGCAAACTGAAAGAGAACCTCGTCGTGGCCTCGGGTCAATCTCAGGTCTGTGACGAACACCTGACGCCGGCGTTTGGTTGCCTAATGTTTTGTCTCCAAGGTTTTTTGAGCGTATTATTTGACACTAGTTTGAAATATTAGGAGCCGGCACTGAATGTTCTGACAGTCATTATGTTAATCCACTGACTTTCTCTGCCTTACTCTATATTGAGGAAACAGAAGAATCTGTCAGGACACCAAGTTTGCAGGTGTGACCTGATGTAGTGGTGCTGAGGCAGCACTTTTCTTAAAATGCAGAGTTGTTCAAATGTTCTGAAATACATCAGGGAAAATCCTTTGATTCTGTTTTCTTTCATGAAAAAAGAATTCCCCCTCATAATGAGGCAGAAAACGGCTTTCTGTTTTATAAATACTCCCTCTTCCTGGAATTGTCCTTGTAAATAATGAGATTGGTCTGTACAGGAAACTGAAGAGGAGGACGAGCAGGAGGTGCAAGAATCCCCCAGAAGGAGGAGGTCCATGCAGGAGAGCCTCTCCCTTCCAGTGTCCATCAACTCTCCTGAGAATTCACTGAAAGATGATCCGAGCGAGACCAGAGAATCTTCCAGGAGCAAGGCGGAGACCTCCAGCAGCCCCTCGCTGTCGCCGTCACAGGGAGGCAGCATGGAGAGCGGGAGTCCCCCTCTGTCCCCCCCAAAGCACAACTCCTCTCCGCACTCACCCTCTGGTTTCATGCGCAATGTGAAGAAGAGGGAGTCCAAAGGCAAAGGGAAGGAGCACAAAGGTACTCGGGTCCTATAAAAGATGTCTGAGAAGATTTTTTAGTTTTTTTTTGTCATCCAGTTCTTCTGAGACTAATAATTTGTGTTTCATTACAGAGGAATGCATCGAGGCTTCATCAGCGGGAAAAACTAAAAGACGCTTTCCAGACTTTGGGCAAGTGTCTGAGCAAATGTTTTTGTTTGTTGCGTTTCTGTTTTGTTTTTGTTTTTCTTAACAAACAGATTCTTTGTGACTGTGCGTGTAAACAGGGGCCTACGGAAGTCAGGCGGAAAAGGAAAAAAAGACAAGGAGGCCATGAGGGCGTCTTTGGACAGCAGGTACATCACTGCAACAACCAGTTGTTTACCAGTTATGGATGTAGTTTACTTCAGGGCCTTTGACACATTGTTGTTGATGTTAGACATGTGAATCTGTCACTACCGCTGGAGAATAGCATTTAATGGTCAAATTCAGAAAGAGGATGACCCGACACGCCACAGTCATGCCAGCAAGTTCCTTCTGAGCCGCTAATAGCAACAATGTTCTGACCTCATTTTGCTGAGAAGGTCAAAGAAGTGGCAGTATTCCAAGAATTCCTGACCCTGAAATTAATTTCTTTCCCCTTAGATATGATGGTTATTGGATTCTCATTTGCAAGGCGATTAAGTGTTCCCATATCTGTAACTCCCATCTTCCTGTCTCTCTAATGACCAGGGGCTCAGCGGAGTTACTGGAGGAGTCTGGAGGGAATCTCTCTCCCGCAGACTCCATGACCTCCATCCCGACCTGCATGCCTTTCTCCTGGTTCGGAGACAAAGAGCGAGACAGAGACCGAGAGCCCTCGTCCTCCAGCAGCAGCCTCCCGTACGCCACTAATGAGACCGTCGGCGAGCAGGGCCAGGAGCGCAAGAATAAGGTATCACCTCAGATGACCCGTATGTAGGAAAAGATGCGAGACGTATCAGGTGTTTCCATCCCGGACAGTTGGAATGTGACTTTTACCTTTCCAATAGTTTGAATGACCCAAATAAGATCTAGAGGAAAGGTCAACGAGTCCCAAAATTGAAAGCTCACTATGTTCTAGCTCTCCATCTTTATGACCGACCTGGGTGCATTTTTTTTATTCTTCTTCTTGTTTAATGTCTGCTGTTTACTGATGTATCTTAAAAATGTGTTAGCTCCTGTTGCTGTGTCCTTTTTTTGCTGTTTGTTGTCAGTGATTCTCCGGCTGAACACTCGTCTCTTAACCATGTTTCCTTCAAACAGACAAATCTCTCCTGGTCTTCTTTATTCAGTCGCTCGTTAGATTTGGTACAGTATACATGTTTTTGTTTCACCTTTTGATTTTTAGTTGACACTGTAGAACGTTACTAACGATCCTAGTCCTGGATTTGTAATCTCTCGGCCTTGGTGCACTTGAATAATTCACTGTTTTTCCTTTAGTGGGTATGTGGTAGTGTTTTGAGGAAGCGAGTAGGTCTTAATGAGAAATCCGTTTTGGCTTGTCAGAAGAAACCCAAGGATCCAAGACTTGGGTTTTCAGGGCTCGTTGCTCCGGCTAATCAGGAAGTCTGTATATTCGACTCTTTAACAGCTGCTTTATTGTAGCGAACCTGTTCTGTGCAGCTTGTAGACGAGGTGTGCCTCGTTCTCACACTCCTCTCAAGTCAAGCTGCAGGTCTGGATAATATGTCCTTCATTCCAAAACCCTCCCATTACATGTAAGAAAATATCCCTTTCTCAATCCAAACGTTTACCACATTGTACCGGAGACAAAACATTACCTCATGCCAGAACTAGAGTGTGTGTTCTTTGAAACTGTCGTAGTGTAGAAACGTTTCTCTGGTGGACTGGTCTTCTGGTTGTAGTTTAATAGAAAGAAATCTTCTCCCTCTCGTCCACACGTGGAGGGTCACAGTCAATCATTGTGTGTAATTGATAACCTTGTTTGATGCCACTTTAACACATTGAAATCATTAATCAGCATCACTCATCCTGACCCTCACAGCGCCGGCACTGCTCTTAACCCACGTCACTCTCCATGTTGTGTGTGTGTGTGTGTGTGTGTGTGTGTGTTTGCTTCTGGTAGTCAACAAACTGCTGTTTTGGTCCTGTGTTACTTCAGTAAATGCGTTCCTTGTTTCCACTTGTTCCAGAGTTTTTCAGTCATAGATGATTCTAACGCTGCCAGTCCCAGTTCAGACATCTCTGGGTTAGTTGCTGAACCCAATCTGTCTGGGCGCTCTCACACTTTAATCTTCTCTTCCAGCGAGGTGAGTGCTCTCCTTGTTGCGCAGTCACAAAAGCCGTGTGGGACGCCTTGACGCAGCTGAAAGGGGGCTATTCTCAAGCATGCTCTCGGAGGCCCTCCCCCTCCCCCTTTCATAGCACAGATTAAAACATGAATGGAGAGGAATATAAGAGCTGCATGTGTGTATGTGTCAAAGCTGCGTTGTTGTGTGTCACAACAAGGATTGTGGCTGAGCTTCTCTTAGGGCAGCTGCGCTGTTTAATACTTTTTTCTTTGCCTCTATGAGAATTGTGAACCAGCGCTTC
>OMNM01048777.1:17574-30085 GCA_900302745.1 Parablennius parvicornis
GTAGTCGTACTAGTAGTAGTAATGTGTGTGTGTGTTAGTGTGTATATGTGTGTGTGTGTGTGTGTATGTGTCAAAGCTGCGTTGTTGTGTGTCACAACAAGGATTGTGGCTGAGCTTCTCTTAGGGCAGCTGCGCTGTTTAATACTTTTTTCTTTGCCTCTATGAGAATTGTGAACCAGCGCTTCATATTTTCTGAGCTTCGGCAGCCCACAGAACGATGTCTGAAAGCTCTGCTGGCTGCTCAGTGACGTTTCACATCTGCTTTCTCTGATTTCTGAGGCTGTTCTTCTCAGTAAAAACCTGCATCAGAGTTTCAGCGGTCGATAGCTGGCAGTGCATGCTTGGTTTTTCTGTGGAAGCTCGGGAAATGTGTACCAGTACACGTGTTATATAATCTATACAGCTGGCTGTAGTTTTTGTTTCTAGGTATGATCGTCATACACATCTTGGACTTTCTTCAGGATTTGTTTGCTTTGCACAGCACAATTTGATACAACACTTTCCTACAGTGTGGTTTTAGCATTCTGCACAAAACTGTAAATGAAATAATTTAAAGTGTGAAAATAAGCCACTATGTATATTTATTGGCGTGCTATTTCGTAATCAGTTTTTTTTGTTTTCCGTTAAGACTTTGGATGACGAGCCAGTCGCAACGTCAAAAGAGTATCAGTGGCAGAACCGTCCAGTCTGGGAATGGACCAACCAGCAGGTCTGCCACTGGCTGATGGGCATGAACATGGACCAATACACACCTGAATTCACTGCCAAGGGTGTGGACGGCCAGCAGCTCCTGAACCTGGACAGCGACAAGTTGAAGGTAAAGAAAAGAACAAAAAGTTGCTGGTTATTATTCAATTATTTAGAAGAATAACACTGATACAGTGACATTGGACTCACAAAAGGTTTCGCTCCGGACTAAGGGTTTTCACAGTATGTGACTGCCGCCTTGTGGCCGAATGATCTGTTGACACTGTGACGTTCATTAAGTTTACAAATTTAGATTTTTTTTTTTTCTAAAACTAAACTTTGGTAGATTTGTAGAATTCCTGCTCATAATATTCATATTTTGTCCTGGAGCTAATAAAATGACGTTTTCATCTGAAGCAATAACGATAAAACTATGCTTCTTTTCTTGTTTTATTATTCAAAATGGGGTTTGTTTTTCTAGTTTAATCTCCAAAGGACTTCTGGCCTGTTTAATTTTATTGGTCAAATGTCAAATTTTATTGAATTAAAATTCCTCACAATACTGAAAACTGGAGCCGCTGGAGTGTGAACATGTTTATATTTACCATATGTGATTATATATCATTGTATAAACTCCAAAACTCCATTTGGTCGTAACGTTAAAGCCAAACAAGGTGATGCAACGATTTTGTAACTCCCATAAACTCTAAAAACAATTGTGTTGATTCTGTAATGAGAAACATCATGTCGCTGTTGGAATCTGTACTTTTCCCCCAGACTCTTGGTGTGTCGAGTCAGAGTGATCGTTCGACGATCAAGAAGAAGCTGAAGGAAATGCGTAAAGCCCAGGAGAAGCTGGAGAAGCTGAGGGAGAAGCGTGAGAAGGAGGGCCGGCGCAGCGGGAGACTCCCCGTCCCCACCGACTCCGTGTGCTGAGCGACTTCAGGCATCTCGTCAAGTTCACCCACAGAGACGTTTTGTGAATTTTCTTGTGTTCGTTGTTCAAGCCAACATTGACAGAAGACGACTGTGCAGACCGAGGGGGCCAGTTTTGACTTAATGCTGGTCGTCTGGTTTTTTTTTTTTTTTGTTTTGTTTTTTGTTTTGTTATCGCATTTTCCACAGACCATTCAACTGAAACATGGAGAATGTAAGAAAAAAAAATAGTTATGTGACCAAAAAAAATTAAATCCTAATATTTTTACCACTAAAAAGCTAGAAGAATCTGTATCCTGATATAATGTAGTTCTTGCAGATTATGCACACATTTACCTACGGAAGTCAAACGTATACTGCTTTTGTTTTGTGTTTTTTTATATTTTTGCTAATATCATACACCTGTTTCCAAACTGCTCTTTGCAGGAACAAGTTATTGTACAGATAAAAATCAAAGCACTATATTTGTCTTTTGAGCTTGGATGGGCGACGAGGTTTTAAATGTATAAGTTTTATACATGTGCCTAATAACTGCATATCTTTTTCTTTTCTACTCAAATACCATCGTTTATTTTATAGTATCTAATGTTTTCTACTAAGTAGAATAGCAGGCAACTGTTTTGCTGAAGTGATAACGAAGCGTTCACCCGATGAATGCTCCTCTGTCTCTCGCTGTGACTGCATCAATGAGATGGTACGGCGAAGCCCCGTGTAAATACGCAGCTCACAGATCCGCTACACGTCCGCCTCGCCAGGCCAGTGGATGAGTCTACGACAAGGATTGCGTGAGCGCGCAGCAGCCAGTTTGAAACGTGAGGCCAAAACCCAAGTGCTTCCTCTATTCTCCAGTATGACCCCGCGTTCCGTAAGATACAATCCACGTGGCACTGCATGAAAATTGTTTTATAAAATCGGAAGAGCGAATCTTGGTACGTGTGCCAACAATAAACTGATTTTCACTTCTTCTGTTGTTTCTCATTGCCTTGACGCTTTCATACACAGTGTCACACATCAATACACCAGAGGTCAAACATTTGACACGAGGTTGCTTTATTGAAACATTGAAAGTGTTTTTGTTCATTGATCGGTATCTTTTCCAGCATTTTGAAGAATGACACATAACTGACATTACACTAAATGTTATTGTACGGGAGAAAAACACAGTTCAGGGTGGAGTGTTTTCACTTGACAGGAAGTTAGTGGGGAAAAAAAACATATCCAAATAGTTCCAACTACTGAGGTATGAACATGATTACCTCCTAATGTTTAACTATGGTTTTATTAGTACATCAACCCTTTTTATTACTGTTGATTTTAAATCTTGTTTGTTCATTATAACTGCTTGAATACAGCCTGTTTCTTTTTCTTGACAAAATACGGTATATTTACACTTCAACCAACCATGTGCTAGTGGAGGAAATACTCACCAGCTTAAGATCTCCAAAGGTTTTCAGAGTTTCGACAATGAATAGAACCAGTAAACTCATTTTGTTACATGCTTAAAAATAAAGCAGCATGATTGCATTTTCTTAAATAGCAAAAAGCATTTTGACTCAAAACAATATAAATATCAAACTAAAGCAAAACTTATTTTTGTACCATTTTCCCTTTTTCTAATAAAAACTACAGACGTGCACACTACCAAGTAACATTGAAGCCCCTCAACTCATTGCTATTTTTTTTCTTAAAATACTAAACTTTTACTGCAATAACTCTCAAATGTTGTGTTTGTAACATTTTGAATGTAACCATCAGTATTAAAAATCCACTGCATTTCTGGACTGACCTGGCACTGCTGATTGTTAGTCATTATTGGTTTGTTCGAACTGTTGGGTAGCTGGACCTCCACATACCGGCAATCACTTAGAAGACGTCGCGTGATGCTACAGGACGGTTTGATGCTTCGAGCTAAACACTGCGAAATGTGGTCATGTCCTTCGGCTCCTTGCTCGGGACGCACCAGTCGTCGGCCTCGTGTATGGTCTTGTAGTGTTTCCAGACCGACTTGTTGTAGACGGGCAGCCTCTCGATGGACTCCGTGGACAGCGCCTGCAAAGCAAAAACAAGAGGACGGAGTCACAGCAGGACAAAACGAGTTTGAACTGCTACTGTGAGCCCCGAGTTACCCGAATGTAGATCACAGCATCCGTCCCGTAACCCTCCAGAGAGTACAGCTTCAGGTCTCCTTGGAAGTAGCGAGCGTACAGTCTGGAGATGGGCAGGCCGTGCCCGTAACCTGCCTGAAGAGAAGGAAAAATGCTTCAAATATGGGGTTAAGAATAGGGGTAAGAATCTTTCATGATCAATACAAGTTAATCATCTTTCATGTCAGATGGAGTCGCTCCTGATGAAGACGTAGCACTGAGAGATTAAATAGCCTGAAATCTATACAAGGAAAAGTCCAATCAGTAGAATATTCTACATACGATTTAACAGCTTAGACGGATTATATCGTAAATGTTTGCTTTGTGATTCTTTTCCTGGGGCAAATTGGGCCAAACAGGAGATTTGACTCTGAAAAGTTATCAATTGTTATGAGAAAAAAAAGAAGGAAATTGACAAATATCTAATATTTTGATAGAAAATCTCCACAGGGTTGGAAGAAACACCTTAAGAAAAATAAATATCAAGCATGAAGCTGCTGCTAGGAACCTAATGTCTTCCAGCGGTGGCACATTCCAGAAGTATAATCTATCCGAGGAGTATAAAGTGTTCAAGGAAAGGAAAGGAAAGGAAAGGAAAGGAAAGGAAAGGAAAGGAAAGGAAAGGAAAGGAAAGGAAAGGAAAGTCACACAAGGGTTCTGGTACAGGCAGGCATCATTAAAGATAAACTTGTTGGATCTTTTCGGGTTGAAGGTGGACTTGAAAACAACTCCCAGAACTAGTGCCAGATTTTAGAGGACACTGTTCAAGTAGCGGAGCAGGACTGTGCAGCACTGACCAGAGGAGGAGCGCGGGCGCCGTCCATGCTCGGCCGAGGAGCCGTCGAATACGTGTAGGTGAACAGCCTGTCGATCTTACGCAGCGGCACGCCTCCTCCACGATCGCTCACCTGAGCACAAATACAGAGTACCAACTTCAACAAACGCGTCACTCTCAAAGTTCGTCAATTTTTCCTTCCAATCTTAATCGTCCCGCCTTCATCTTACCGATACGAGCGTCATGAGATGATGGTGTGAGTGTGACAACACAGTAAACATTGGTGTGAAAACCCTAACGGGTCACAAAGCAGCGGAGAAGAAGCTGTGCAGACTGACCTTGACCGTCAGATCTTCAGATCCCATAGCGACTCGCGCGTGGATGGGAGGATACTCCATGCTGTCTCCATATAGCTCCATGGTGGCCCGCATGGCGTTCTGCAACAATGATCCAAATGTTTTATAATGAAAGAAAAACTTTACTGCCTCTGAAATGAGGGGAAGAAAAAAAAACACAAGGGGAGGCAAATCTCACCTTAAAAAGTTCAAAGACCATGTGATACAAGTGAGACGGAACATAAACCACTGTGATCTGTGTGTCGTCCTCTTTGGCTGTCAGGACACGATTAGAAAACATCCCGTTAGTCACTTTTCTTCATGTAAATCTCTCTGCATTAACTGAAAGTTATATTACTTTTTCGGACTAATTCAAAAGTGGAATTACCGTTAAACTCCTCCAGTATCAGCTCAGGAGAGTTCATGTAATACCGGTCACAGAGATTTCTAGCATTTTCATACGCATCTGTAAGCAGGTGGTTTGCATTCATCATGTGACACAATAATATAAATGGATGAAACACTTGAACAACATTGTTTAACCCTGTCCCGTCCTGCTCTTCATGAAGAGTCTCACTCTCACCTCTGATGATCTCGCTGACGCGACAGTGTGGGTCAATACTGCCGATCTGTTTGGGATGTGCAGGATTCACCTTCACCTTTCCACCAAAGAGGAGTGCTGATCAGAAACACACACAGGGGGAAAGAATTGATCAACGCTTTGTATCAATGAAAGGAACATTTCGTCATTTTACAATGTTTTGTTTTTTAACTTGTTCAGCAGTCAGTGATGAGATTCTATTTTTCTCCACATGATTTCTCTCCTCTTCAGAACTTTTAAATGTTTATTTGTTTTATAAATACAACAATTTACTGCTAACAGATTTGAACCCAGTTAAAAACCCAGTATTGTTTCTACTTCAAAACTTTACTTTGTTGCATTTTGTGCTGTAAGTAGAATGTTTTTTTTTTTTTTTACTAAGAATAATTCTGAGACCACAGAGATGAAATATTAAATTTAATTCATTTTAACCACATTTGAACCTCAGTTCAATTGTAAATATTCAATTTTACAGCACTACATTGAAATTAAAGACATATTTATGTGAAGGAATCATTCTATCTGGAGAATATTTGAAAGTTATTACTACTGAGAGAGAATGTGCTTCATGTTTGTGTTTTATGCTTGATGCACCAGTGAGAACCAAGCCTCTAAGCTCTCAGATAATCTACTGACAAACGCCTGTAGGACGGCAATAAACAAAAGTAGAGTTTGCTCACTGTGCTGGTTGAGCAACATCCTGATGGATATCCTGCTCATGTAGAAACGATCCAGGAAATACTGAAGGTTCTGACTGACCACCGGGTCGGTGCCATGGGTCTCCTTATATTCCACCACTCCCTGGGCCATGACCAGAATGACATCATTGTGGCGATTTCTGACTTTGATGACAGTGTCTGTGAAACTGTTCAAAAACAACAAAGACATGAGAGCATGAGAACAACCTGGAAAAATGGATGAAGGTATTGTAAGAGATAAAAAATGAAAGGAAAACTTACTCATATGTGACCTTCTCGTCGTTTACATTTTTGTCTTTAAACTCAAGGATCTCCTGGAAACTTTGCATGTACCTAAAGGAGCGGATAAAGAAAACAATCATGTTCTGTTTGCAGTCACCGGCAGGAGTGTCACGAACAGCAGTGGCTTCATACCAGCTCTGGACCAGCCGAACTGAAGGAGTCCTCAGGAGGTTGTCTGGCAACAAGTTGATCTCTTTCATGATGTTTGCCAACCTGACAGGTAACTCCTGTCTGAGGAAGACGAAGGATGTTTTCTCGCAAGCATTTTCAGAGCCTGGAGGATGGGAAGATAGAGAAACTCTTACTAGTCTGTAGAGGTAAAGTCAATTCAACTCAAGTGTCTTGTCATATGCACATCAGAAAAACATGTTCCCCATGTACGACATTCTTTCTCTGCTGTCCACAGAGAATGTCAGCAGTAAAATAGCATGAAAACGTAAACAGTGCACAATAGGTAATAACTATTTATGACATGTAAACATGAAATAGAGCAAAAATAGGTCCAAAAAAATGTTTGTACACATCACTGACATCACCGCTGCTCACATGACCTCTACGTGTCTTACCGAAATCTAGAAACTGCTTCATTGACAGAGGAGAGGGAGAAAACTTGGAGTAGTAGTCGATGTTCTTTGCTACGGAGGAGCTGCTCCTCAGAAACCTTAAAAGCCTCATGTTGACAAGTCGAGCTGCAGATTAAATCCAGGTGGCATCAACAGCAGCGCCTCGTACACTGGAGCTCATCTACGATGTTACTGTGGCTGGTTCATCCCAGGTATGACCCTACTCCCGTCCTGCCCCACAGTTCACACAGTTTTCAGACTGCATGTTCTGAACATTGAGTTCAGTCTATCTGTCAGGGTTAATGTTCAGTGTTCGTGTGTCTTCTTCTTGGTGCGCAGGAAACATCTTTCTTCTTTTGGTGTGTGTAATGGCAGTTTGCCTCCTATTTCAGGAGCATTACCGCCCCCTGCTGGACTGGCGATGGAACCAGATTAGGAGAGTTGCAGTCTAGAATTTCTCCAAAATTCTTTCCATCAATTTCGTTCTCTGTAAAAACCTAAATAGACTTCATTAAATCAAGGACTCTGTTTTCTCTACTGCTTCCTTTAATGTTCTTCTTTCTTCCTCGTATTTTTTACGTTCTATCATGACATGCTGTACTGTCTCAATCATCCCACACTGTTCACATTTCCCATCTTAATAAGTGTTACATTTAACCCGTTTCTGTATTTTGAAAAGATCCCTGCCCATGTCCTGAAATTCCCAATATTCCTGCCACCTTTTTTGTATATACTTCTTAACTAATGTCCCTTCATCTTTAATTCAATTGAACTGGAAGTTCTACTATTTGTGACCTAAGGGATTGTTTTGCTAAAATGTCCACATTTTTGTTTCCTTCAATTCCAACATGAGCTGAAATCCAAACAAAACTCACGTTCCCTCCTGTTTTTTGAATTTTATATATCAAGCTGTGTATTTTGAAAATCAAGTCCTGCTTGCAAGATGTCATTGTTACTATCTTTGTGAGGGCTGCCCAGCTATCTGACGCTATCACTGCCTTACTTACCTCACATTCTGTTATATAATGTAATGCCAATACTATCGCTACCAATTCCATTGTATATACTGATAAATGGTCTGTACACCATTTCTTAATTTTTATTTCCCTACTTGGAATATGTATTGCTGCTCCATGCCGACCTATTTGAGAGTCTTTTGATCCATCTGTGTAAACCACTGTGTCACTCTTGTATTTGTTATCTAGATATTTTTGAGCTACATACCCTGCTTTATTATCTTTAACTGACTTTTGATTTCAAAATCTACCTCTGGCATTGTAAATAACCAAGGAGGGATATTTGATATTTGATAGTGGGACTGTATTATTAAACCTAACCTGTTCCAATCCTGCCTGCGCCGCCATCACGTTACTAATACAACCAAAACTATTTACAGACATGTGCTCATATTCCCAACAATCTTTTAATGCATTCTTTATTGGATGATATATTCCATGCCCCCTGATATTTATCCAAAATGTAAGTAGGTTTTTCAATCTCCTAAGCCTTAGTGGTTGTTCAACCATCTCAACTTGTACTGCTGCGACTATGGAAGTTTTAAATGCTTCACTACATATTCTCAGTCCTTGTGCTTGTTGGACATCTAATTTTTTAAGATGGGTTTCTGCCGCCGACATGTATGCTATACATCCATAATCTATTGCTGCTGTCATTAAAGCCTGGTAAATATTAAACAGTGATGCAGTCTGTAGCTTGTCGGGTTTGATGGATCCTTACCAGGCTTTGCTATTGGTATTATTATCGATTCCTTCCACTGATCTGGAATTTTCCCCGTGTCCCATATTGTGTTGAATAGTTTTAAAACCATCACTAATGCTCTATCAATCATTTGTTCTAACATTCTATAACACACTATCATTTCCTGCTGTTGTTTGTTTTGGACTCACAATTGCTCTCCGAAGTTCATATAAACTAAATGTTACGTCCACTTCCTGATCTGAATCTTCTTTTATTCCTAAATTCTGTTTCAATGTTTCTTGTTTGCTCATCCTTCCTCTTTCAATGAAATTCTCAGAACTATGAATCCTCACGAATGTTTCTGCCTCAGCCTCTGCTCTTTCTGCTCCAACTACTGTTTTATTATCAACCTGTAGTCCTGCTCATTCAGGGTTACTTTCTGCTCCATTCATTTTCCTGATCATTCCCCATATATCTTTTAGCTCTCCTTTATTTCTTGCTTTAATTGCTTTTCCACATCTCTCAGCGATCACTTCCTAATGTGGATTGATTTAGTACACACCACATGGTGATACCTGCAACGTCAGAGGATATGAGAGTTAAATCTATGGCACTTTCAGTATTTGTTGAGCTGTTATATCTTGTCCCACTTCCATCATTAAGGCAAACCAATTGATTTTCCTCTAAAAACTCTTCCATTGCTAACTCATTAGTGTCAGTCCCTTTGTTTTGTGCTATGGGCATTAAAGTCTCCACACCACATTACCTTTCCTTGTAATTTCCCACTTACCTTCATAAATCTTCCTTATTAATTCTATTACCTGGATTATAACAATTAATTATTGATACATTTGTCCTCTTTATCCATATTTTTGAAATTATGAATTCATATTCCTTACATATTTTCTCCATTTTATAATTTACCCCCTTCTTCATAAATGTAGCTACTCCTCCTCCCATTCTATTATCTCTATCATTTATCAGTCCAACTTATCCTTCTATTTTAAAGTCCCAGTGTGGTTTGAACCAAGTTTCCTGGATGCATATAACATGTGGCTTTTCAGATCATTCTGATATAAATTTTTTGAATTCTTGTCCATTTGCTAGCAAACTTCGAGCATTCCATTGTATTATGTTTAAGACCATTAGGTTGCATCAGGCCACGCCTGAGAGCTGGGGGTTCCTGCAGAGCTGGGGGTTCCTCCAGCTAGTACTTCCTTCACTTCTTTGCACTTCATCTCTTTGACGTTGACATACTTGTCTGCTGTCTTCACAATGATCTTAATTTTCTGTCTTGCTATTCGTTTGGGCGGTAAAGTTTATCACTTCCCCCATGAGTAATATGAAATCGTTCTTACTCGCGGATAACAAATCCTCCTTTACATTGTCCATTATTTTTTCCAATGCTTACATTTTTTGCAGGATCTTGTCTGATTGTCCCCACCATCTTCACTGCCTCTCCATACGACATTCCCTGTGTTATTTTGATACTGTGTACTTCTTCAGCCTTTTTTCCCTGCCTCACAACCAGCCGACGTATGTTCCCTCCACAGTTGCAACATTTTACTTTTGCTCCTTCTTCACACTTCCCACATTCATGCAGTCCTGCACACCTTCCACAGCTTTGCTTCCCCTTACATACTGTGGCTATGTGTCCATACTTCTGGCATTTAAAATACCTCACTAGTGATGGAATACATAGTCTAACCCCATAGCTCATGAATCCAATGTACACCTTGTCTGGTAACACCTGTTCTTTAAATCTGAGCATTATTGACAAGCTGTCACGTTTTTCACCATTTCTGCTCATTTGCAGTCTTTTCACACCCAGAACCTTTCCACCTTGTATATTTTGTTTAATCTCTTCAGATGTCACTCCTATGTTGACTTCCAAACCTCCTCTTTAATCTTCAGGAATTGAACATGTCACTCATTTTCCTTCCATCTTATTTACGCCCAATGCTTTCCCTCGCTGTGTTCCATCTTTAAAGATCAGCAGTGATCCATGTCTCAACAATTTTACATATTTAACTTCTCCTAATGTATTTTTTATTCCTTTTTTCAGTTTGAGTGGATTCCATTCTCCAAATGACACTTTGTGCTAAGTTAACTTCATAACTACTCTGTATTCGTCTCTTTGCTTTGTTCTGACACTTTCATCCCTGTCACTGCTTGAGGTCGGGTCCTCGGGCTCACGTCTTCCGTCTCTGTTTGCCTCTGCTTTTTTACGTTTATTCTGATTTAATCTCTTTCCACCGACCGTATTCCACTCCTTCCCTTCACATTCAAACATCATTACCGCGCCTTCCAACTCACTTCCTGGTTCGTCACTTCCCTCTGCCGTCTCTCCAACCAACCTCCCGCAGGAAACATCAACACGGAAACACGACCTCCTTACTCCTCTGTCTTTACGGGTTGGAGAACCTCTCAGAGGGGAGTCAGCGCCCCCCAGGGGACAAGATGGGAATGTTAAATTCAACTCTCGCTCGAGTTTCGCAGCCGGATGCATCTTTTGCTATATAAAACTGGCAAATGAAACTGTGTAAGCTGAAAAAAGACCAGTCCACCAAATATCCCGAGATGGAGTGTATCTTCAAAGAGTTCATCCTCAGGGAAACTTATCTTATTGTTATAGTTTATAACAAAAAAACTGCATTCCACGTGTAGTTTGTTATGAGGTTCCTTCAGCTTTTTTGTAATTGTACAGGGTTCGGTGGGCAATGCTAAAAATTTGAGTCCCTCAAGAAAAAAGTTGGGAATGGATGGAAAGCTCAACACAGCTGGCTCTTTAAGCAACACCACACAAACTCATCCACACTCACTCTTTATCTCCCCTCCAATCCCGAATCTCTCTAAGAAATAGAAATGGGCAGGTTGGGTCTGTGAACTGACTCTTATTACTTTCGCCAAAAAAAGTTGGGAGGGAAAGTTATGTTTTGTCTGCTAATATTAATTTCTTGGTATGTATGTATGTATGTATGTATGTATGTATGTATGTATGTATGTATGTATGTATGTATGTATGTATGTATGTATAAATAAAAGTTTCTTCTTATTTAAAATTTTCTGATATGATTTTTTTTTTTGGGGGGGGGGTGTTCAGGTGTTTTCAACTGTTCGTAAAATACGTTTTATAATGGACAATGACAAGTGTATTTTTTTTTTTTTTTTCATTTTTGTTGTCGTTACATTTGGTTATCATTTCCGGGTTAGTTTGACCCGTTTTATCTCTGTCAGGCAACATGTCTCAGGCTGGACCAATCAGTTTTGTTTCTGGGTTCTTACTGGCCTGTGATTGGACACAGCTATGTCGATCTTATTAAAAGGGCGGGACTTGACCTCCTGCAGTCAAAACTGAAGAGAGATATTTTTCCAGGCTAATCTCCGCCGTCATTTCCGTTAGTAGTCCGCTGTGATGCCTGCAATGAGAAGTACGCAGGCGGTTGGCCACGTTTCTGATGGACGGTGTTAATTTATGTCTTGAAACATCTACAAACCCGTTATTTACTTTGCTGGCTGTTAACTCGCAGGAGCTCATCGGAGGGGACTGGTGAGTCTCCGTTAAAGTCAGTTACAATTGCCCGTGTTTGTCACGCGCCAAAAAAGTCCACCGAGGAAGTATAGGGACCATTTTGAGAATTTGACTAGTTTGTTTTTGTTTCGAGCAAGAAAATGAGCGGCGGATTCAACTTCGGTCAGCCCTCCTCGGGCTTCACCTTCGGAGCCCAGAAACCTGTAGCCGCTGCTCCGGCCCAGGCTCAGGCTCCGGCCCCTGGATTCGGGCTGACTGGC
>OMNM01048779.1:0-19113 GCA_900302745.1 Parablennius parvicornis
AAGGCATTTTCAAGGTTGCAAACTGTCAAAAGTGCAAACATTTCACATATACATAGAATGTCCTGCATGTGTGGGAGTGAAAAGGTAGCCCTTAAAGGAATAAGCTGATTTTTTTCAAGGAAAAAATGTATTCATATTCATGCTAAGAGTAAGGCAAGATAACTGATGCATCTGCACATTGAATATAAAGCCAAAGTCAGCAGATCTATCAATACTGGATCCTGAGACTCTCGACTTACCTCCAAGGCTTTCGAGGCAAAGGTCCTGCCGACACTGATAGCACAGCCAATCAGCTAGCATGTTCACCGCTTCATTCAATAATAACTCTACATCTTATTAACAACTGAAAATTATGCGTGCTGGCATCTTACAATGCTGTTTTTACCCTCAATATGACACATGAAGGTGAAGATGTTCATCTGTGCCAAAGCACACATGGTCATCCTCCTCCTCATCATCATCATCATCATCATCATCATCATCATCATCATCATCATCAGATAACTTCTGAAACCAGAAATCTGAATACAGTCTTGGCAACAGATCCCCAACTTGAGAAATTCTGAATAATTTAGGAGGCTTTCATGGGTTACAGAAAACCTGTTAAAAGTTGCTCGATTTTTGTACAAATCTTTGTATGAAGTTCACATTGTAGGCAAGACAGATTCATTTGTTTTCTCTTTTTTTTTAAATGGGTGATTTTGATAGATTTTGTAGTAGACTAGCAATCTCCAAACTGGGAGGCAGCAAAAAAAAAAATTAAAAAAAATCTTGGGTTCAGGGGGATGTGCTTTCCCAGCATGATTTCTTCTCAATTAGTTGCTGAGCTGAAATCATTATAAAAAGAAATACTGGTGGGTGAAACCAATAATAATTGCAATGAAATACACTTTTAGTGCACAGTGTAATGTGAGATGAACCTAAATTATAAAACAAGCTTGACGTGCAAAAATCATAAGAGTAACAATTACTACAACTGCAGGCAGGCATAAAGACTTTCCAGATAATCCATATTATTAGTGCATAATGAATGAAGATACGTTTTTTCTTTTTATTGCCTACGCATTAGAACAGCCGTTCACAATAATATCTGATAATTTGAAAAACATGAGGAAGTCTGGCATTCAATCAGCAGCTACTGTATGCTTAGTGTGACACAAAGCATTTACAGTGTAGAAAATGTGTTTTAAGCTTTCTGAAAAAGGCCTTGTGCTTCTGGAGTCCTCTGCTCTATGTTAATTCTAACTTTGCTTTGAGTGAATAACTTGGTCAACCAGTTGGAAACAAACGTACTTTCATGAAACATTGCACCATTATCTGACTGGAAACACTTCATAAAAAAAAAAAAAAGTTTATAGCATCTAAAGACAACCTCAGAATAGCTGTTTGCAATACTTGTAATATTGTCACTTTTAGCATACTATTAGGCTAAGCTAACTCACTGAGGGAGAAGTGTTACAGCTCCACTGATCTTTTTAACTGTAATAAGAAAATGGGAGTATCTAAAAAAAAAAATTCCACTAATATGCCAGAGTTGATCTGCTTTTATAGAGTGAATGATTGAATGTGAGCAGCAGCTGAAGGTTCATTGTTATGACCTAGAAAGGACAAGCAGATGTGAGGATGAGTGAGAGAGAGAGAAGGTGTGTGATTAGAAGGTAACTGTGATGAAGTATCTGTGGAGCGAGGTTAGGTTAATAATAGCAATAGGTGTAGTGACGTGATTCAGTGGTGTGATTCAAGTCTCCCCTCTCTTGAGTTCTGTTCAATGTGCTGGTGTAAATAAGTACACAAAACATCTGTAAACAAAGGTGCACGTGTTTTTTATCAAACAAACACAGCTGTTTCAAACTGAGCCCCAGAGATCAAACAGGTAGGAGGGCTGGGATCTTGGGACTGAGCCACTTTTGGTCGACTTCCAATGCCTTGCAAAGCTGAATGTGTGCATTTATGTAAGGGCGAGACGAGCAGGGAGGAGACAAAGACAGTGAGAGCAGAGAGCGTGAGGACACCAATCACCCTGTAATTATCCCCCTGGTGTGTGAACTGCCCAACTCTCCGTCCTTGATAGATTCACCTGACCCAATAACACAACACACAGTCACAATGGACTGGAGGCGGGATAAAGACAAGACCATAGATCAGCCAGGGATCAGCAATGAGACAAAGACCTAACATCTGGGAGCTGTGGCGAAATTAAAGAACTGAAAGACTGAACCAATCCTGTTACGGCTCTCCACTAATAGCCTGGGAGCTGCTTGAGAAACGGCAAAAGTGAGGTAACACAGGATTCAATTCCATTTGATATTAAAGAAACACCCCTTGGCATCTCTCTCCCTCTCTCACGCACTCTTTCCCTCTGCTGCTCACATCACTCTGTTACCTTAGAGTGATGTATTAAGCCATTTAAATTAACAATGGAATGACTTATTCTAATACACTCGTCTCAAGGAGAACCCGGGATGCTTGGTGGAGTGGGACATCAACACCACACACCAAGCTCCAAACCTCAGGCTGGACAGTGATGCATGTCGCTCCTTTCAGATAGCCCAAACAATCTGGCCAGCACTCCATCCAAAAGGCAAACATTCACAGAGTCATTATGATGTGCAGAGGGTGAATAACACCACTGAGCCTATCATTTCTGGACACAAAACACATCATCTCCCCAAGACGAGTAAATAATACACACCATTTCTGAGGTGGAACAGAGACAAAAGAATCAGTAAATACACTAAAGTCCTATAAAGAAAATGACTTTTTTTGGAGTTTGAGGCAGCAAGCCAGACGCTGTAGTCTTTATGAACTTCAGCAGGCGGCTTGTAAAATCTCACATTACCACCTCTCATCCTTTCTATGTGTGATGCAGATGTCTAAATCATTCATACTAAAGCTATGGTCAGCTGAATACAAATGAGGATACAGTGGGTGCTCCGTCTGTCCCTGAGGGGCTGCACAGAAATAAATCTGAGAAAAGCACAGTTTGATTGATGCTGCTACACTCTGAATAGTAATCGGTTCAGAGGTCAAACTACTTCAGCGGCATGCATTATATCATTAATTACAGACATCAATAAACAATAGGACATTGTCCATATGTTTTAAGGGTGCTTATACCTCATTTTCTCCACCGGATCATTTCACAATTATTACACAGTGACCTTATAAATGCTGAGAAAATCCCACCCATCAGCTATTGATTGCATTCTCAGAATATCACACGAGAAAAATGTGTCGTAGTAATTACACGTGATGAGAGAAGCACATTTTGATCTCACAGTTACATATGCAATTAAAATATTATTCATTACCTCTTAAATAAAAGCCTGGTTCTGAAATCCCATTAAATTTGGGATAATTGTGTGTGTTTAATTATAAGCTGCAGCAGGAAGGAGGGAAGGAAGGAAGGAAGGAAGTTTTGGAGAAAGTAACACAATGTGCTGTGACCTAGATAGCAGAGGAGACATTTTGTTTTAAAAGTGACCTTGCTGTGAAACCTCGGCTCAAAAATAGCTCATTTTTTCTACATACTTCAAGTGCTCAGACCCATCGCTCCTTCAGTTCTGCCCAAACGGAGCAGTGAGCATCCTAACCTCAGATACTACTAATGAAACTCTGAAAACTGAATGGATCAATAGGGACAAAGACACAGAGGCACCGTTTGACTGACTGCAGACAAGATAACTACATTTCATTTAAAACACACGCACACATAACTTTAAAAAAATTAATTAATCACATTTCTTTGCTAAACATAAAACTATGAGCCAAAATTGCAGATCAGGAAGAAACCATCAGAGGGGCAGAGAGAAGATAAATGTTTCTCAAAATATAATAGTTGAATCTGACAATAAAAAATTGCTCTTCATTTAAAAAAAAAAAAAAAAAAAAAAGATGAATTAACATTTATTGAAGTTTTTAAAGTATATTATATTGTTGCCATTAAATCACAACCACGACAAGATTTAAAAAATCATGGCAATAATACTTTTCATTTAATTGTATCTTTCTAATAATACAGTCAGGGTTTCACTTGAATATTAATACACTTGTCTTTCACGAGTGCACTTTTTGAGAGGAGATTTTTTTGTGCTGAGACATTGTGCTGCCTGAGTAAAAGTTCACAAGGAAGCTGTGTGTCGCCCCGGCCCAGCATCCCCTGCTAGTTCATTCGGAGCAGCTTGGCTCGGGCCGGTGGCTTCAACCTGCAGGCAGCCATAGGACAGCCCAAGCGGAGCTGTCTGCCACTCCTGTGCTTCATTAGGAAACAAAATATAAGGTTTCCACTCCATTAGGAATGACTTTAGGAGTGAAAGCACATAAGACGCCGACTCACCTCATCAACAATGCATTGCAATAACGGCTGAGGATGAATGAGAGCGAGCAGAGAGGGGAGAGAGAAAACAGCATTAGCCTGTATACAATGTCTTTACAGCAGAGTGGAAAGGAGGGAAAAAAATCATTAATGCAATAAAATGTGGTCAGATTAATCAAATGCCTCAAACTCTTATGAAAATATTACAGGGAGAGAATTTTCTATTACATCTAATGGTATCTAATCTAATACTGGCAGTTAAGGGCTTGGGCATCTATTTATTGTGAAACACAATTTAGGAAGTTTAAAGGGAAGCAGTGAAGCATGTGCGCAACATAGCCGTCAGGAACATAGGCAGAGATCTTTTCCTGCTATTTTCTTTCCTCCAACTCATAAAAGCTTACCATTAAAGACTGTAGGTCGCCCTGAGTTTGGGGGAGAGAGAGAATACACCAAGATGAAAGGCAATATGTAATTAGCATGTCATAATCAAAATGACCCACTCGGACACTTTATGATCAGCAAGACAAAATTACTGCACCACTGGTGGCAATCTGTGGGCATGTGCTAACACCATTAACATAATGAAAATACACAAATGTTAATAGCTGCCTCTTCATACGGACAAGGAAGCTGAAGCACAATGTTAATTTCACTGTGCTTTTTCACTAACCTGCAGGTTGTGGGGTGAGACACATGCAATGTCTTGTTTTTGTAAATGGTTTGAAAGAGAAGAGGGAAAAAAGTGTTTCTGTCTCTTAAAACAATCTGTGAAAAGTATCATTCCCCAGCCGCACATCTCTAGTGAGAGACTCTACGAAAGATCTCATTTTCAATTATAATCTCATTTGCTTGGAAGTTGAAATGAAATCATGTTGTGAATTAGCACATGAATTTACATACTGGGATGTCTGCCAGTGTGCAGGGAGACTAATTTACCTTAAAGATGGATTTTTCTGAAAGGGATTTCAGCAATAGCGTGAGAGCAATGATGCATGTATGTGAGATCTGAGAAAACATTTACCAACATCCAGCAACAATGGCAAAAACGGGATTGAGAGATGTAACTAGTGAGGGAAAAACAAATTTAGTCTCTGCTGATACACACTGCAAGAGGTTTTCTTACATTGAGAGAAGAGTTTTTTATGAAGTTGTAACAAGGGAAAACAAAAAAAATAAATCACTTTACAAACTTTTAAAACCTTCACAAGGACACCGTGGAGGATCGATTGTTTATTTTTAATGGCTACATCAAAACAGACCACTTGAAAATAGGAAGGACATTTTGAAACTGCTCCTTAATTATGAGTTTGAAGACATTTATACATGTCAAGATACGACAAGCGGCGTTCTTCCAGTGAGGAGAGAAAGAAGACAACAGATGGAAAATTATTTCTCCTCAGTGATGAAAAAGCTCACAACCACAGAGAGGCTTGTCTTTGTAATTTGTTAAGTTTTTAAGAGAGCCACCTGCATCGAGCTACACTTGATGGTTTTTCCACCCAGAATCCACTCCTTCAATCAGCGATCCACTCAGCCTCTGATTGTCCACATTAAATTACTTGCTCATTTCACAAGGCCTTCTCTGACAAAGTGCTGCAGCTGTTATTGATTCATTCTTTCAATTAAATAAAGCTTTGCTCTCTCCACTCTTTGTAAATACCTAGAGACCCCCTATCCAACACAATATCCATTCTTCTTACACTGCTAACATTATCAGTCTGCACGCAAAATTAATTCCCCCACTATTGCTGAAATAACTATAATTGCAAACTACATAGAGAGAGAAATTGGAAAGGGGTTTTAATATACATTTCCAGGTGTATTCTCCATTTGTTCAAGTCAATAACATTTTTCATTAACATTTGTAATAAAAAAGCAGGTTTTGTCCCCTGCTCATTTCCTTTTTAATTCAGAGATGAATTCACGACACTCTTTCCAAAGTGCAACGAGCTACACTTTCTCATTTAATTTGGTTTAAGACATCCAAATGAGATTAATGTTGGCTATCAACTATAAAACATTTTAATTTACATATTTATCAGTTGAATGAGCCATGACTCACAATAGGTAAGATGTATTAACATGATTGCATGTTGATGCAACACTTTAATATAATAGAAAATCAATATCTGGATGAAAATACATAGCAAATGTAGGAGTGCATGTCTTGTCATTTTATATATTTATTGAGTTATTTCTTTGATGAAGTAAGTCTTTGTCAGGATTCCTTGAAAATCATATTTGCCACTTGAAAAGCAGTGCGCTGTCGAGTGAACAGCTGTATTCTTTTGATGAGGAACGGGGGAGAAAGCAAGGAGACAGTCAGTGTGCAAGGACATTCAGGTTTCTCCACAGACAAATCAAAAAGAAAGAGAGAGATGAACAGAGCGGGGAAGGGAGAGAGAAAGAGATTGAGACCCCCGTCCCTCCCCTCGTTGTCATTGTTATCTCGCTGTCTATCCAGCAGGTGGACAGAAATCGGTGTGGCTTGGCCTCAGCTGTACCGGGGTCAGCTCTCTGCTCGTCTGTGCTGGAATTATGGGTCTAGCCTTTTGCCCGTGGCACAGAGATTTAGCCGTGACCCTGAACACTGCCTCCCCCAGAGGCTGACAAATTTTATCACTACATTTTCCCAACTTTGCAGAGAAAAACCCACCCGACCCACCAACCCAGGGTCAATCTAGCCCCAGCAGAAGCTTCCCTTAACCTCACATCTCATCTCAGGCATAATGGGAAAATCAGGCCTCTGTGAACAGGAATGCTTTAACATTCATGGAAAATGAGGGCATGTGTTGAAATGATGAGGGACAGTGAGCACTTACAGTCTTTACCAGAGTAAATTAGTACAAATACTCTTGAAATCATCAGATACCAAATCGTCACCTAGGTTTTTTTCTGGGCTAAAAGACAGAAAAAAATTCTGTAAAATGTATTTTATTATTTGGATGTTTCCTAATTGTTGGGTAAAGCTATCGTTGTTTGTGAACCCCTGAGAAAGTAATAAAAAAAATAAAAAAACAAGACAACAACAAAAGACATTCCAATACAGAATATTGTTCATTTAAAAACAAAATTGTCTCTTTTGTCTTTTCAATAATGGGATTATCTGCATTCTAAAAACCTTAATCCATGAGATCGATCATAATCTGAGCATGAAGCTACAAATATAACATATTCACTGTGTAGCACAGTGTCATCCTCCTCATCATCATCATCAGCATCATCATCATCATCATCATCATCATCATCATCATCATCATCGGGGTCTTACGGGTAGCTATTGAATGTGAGCAGCTCTAGAAAGACAAAAATATAGAGAACAAATAAAACTGTAAGAAATCTGAATTTCATCATGACTGCAGATCCAACATAGAGGAAAACAAACATACTGTAGAGGGAAAACTAGATGAACTTCGATCAGTTGACTTTGTGAAAATGAAAAAAGTTATTGCTAAATACACAGAAAAAGTTAAAACATTTTCCTATTGTTTTAAAGTTGTATTGACTTGTCAACAAGCTTATCTCTTTGGTGTGGATTGTTCAAAAAATAAAATAAATAAACAAAATGAATTTGAGTAAATACAGTCAACCTTAATGCGCCAGGCCTAATTTTAGCGAGAAAAAATATAACTGTGTTTCAGTTTACATGATGCAAATCTAATCAATACTAAACTGATCTAGATGACTTTCCTGAGAGTTTTCACAGTGTTTGAGAAGCGTATGTTCCTACCCAACGATAAGGAAGAAGGGAAAAATGAACAACGACAAGAGACCTAATAAATCAGAAAGCTCTTTGCTAGCGGCTGCATGCACATTAGACCACATCTTCAAGATTTCCAGAGCAAACCATGGAGCAAAACTCCATTACCTCCTGACACAAAATGCAAATGAATCACAACATGGGGTGGGAAGGAATTAAAGACCCTTCTCTAATCAATGACAAACCAGGATGAAACTCTCTCTTCCATGGCTCTGCCATAGGCAAACTTCAAGTCCCCTGAAAATGCTCTCACACACACACACACACACACACACACACACACACACACATGCGCGCGCAGGCTCGAGGACAGACGCACACACGCAGGTTTGGCACGGCCTATCTGGCTATTTTCCCGCTTGAGTGTTTCAAACTGGCGGTAGGAATCTGCCACCATATTGGTATTATATTTTCCCCGTATTTCAGAGACAGAGGATGTTTTAGTCAGGTGGATGGTGCCGGGCTCAGGCTGTGAGGTGAAGGGAAGAGCTGTCTCTGCTCTTGCTCGGCTCTGTTCTGCTCAGACAGATGCACGGGCCTGTGTAAATGACAGCCTGAGCCCGAGGATGTCTGCTGGCTGCCGCGCGGCCTGCTACAGCCTGCAGGTGAAGTGTCTGTGGCGCCATATGGAGCAGGGAAAATTAACAACGAGAGGAAATTCTCCACAACAGCGGGAGGTCTTGCTAGTCTCTCCTCCAAACAAAATTTAGAGACGTAGAGAAACAAGAGAGGGGGAGTGATAAAATTAATGGGGTTCAACATTTTAACACAACACCGACGGCAATGTTTGCACAGAAAAACAAGAATTCCCTTTACAGTTTAGTCACATTGCACTCCCACATTATAAATCAGTGCCTGGCTTAAGTAGTTTGACCTGTTCTATAAATGTACATTAACCCTGCTGGTGCTCCCTCGCAGGTTCTCCTGTGCTCCATGAGCCCAGCACATTGGCTGTTAGGGCAGGTGAGCTGCCTCCATCCCTGGTGGCTCCTTATGCTCTCTGCCATCATAGTGGAGGTGCCCCCCGTGGAGCCTCTCTTGGTTTGGGTCATTGATTACAAAGAGCCTCCTGGTTTTGTCTGACAGATGTGAATCCATGCTATTTAATTTGGAGAGTTACCCTCAAAGGGACCACCATTAGCTTTCCAATCTGACCACAAATAGTGTTCCATTAAGCAGAGAGTTTGAGAAGCTCTGGTGGTGTGTCTCTTGACAGCATGAAGGAAGCCTTGGCATATTACACTGAATGTTAAATGCTTGGTTGTTTAAACAAAAGGGAGATCTTACTTTAAAGAACGTCTTTGTTTTAGAGATACATAAAGAGTCCCCTCAGCGGGATTCTTCAGGCATATTAGAGCTGAAACTGTCCTTGTTTAGTGTCTAAAGAGGGTGGGGTTGGTAGTTAAAATGTTAATAAGTGCAATTCAGTTTTAATTTAACAGCCTTCTGCATTCCTAATTACTCCACTAGCTGTGAATAAATGAGGAAGAGAGCTCATCTCTTGCCCTCTGCTTTCAACACAAAACACATTCTTACCATTTCCGATATGGAGCTAAAGAGGACTGTGTGCAAAGTGATCTCAAATTGTCCTCTCTTTATGAACAAAGCAGCATGGCTCGGTTAGCGATTTTAGCTATTATTTTCTCAGTAGGCAGAGGCCTTCAAATCCTGGAGAGAACTTTTACAGATTTTGTTGTTAAAGTGAGACGACAAGCGTAAAAAGAAAAGTTCACGAAAGTAAAAACAGACCAGATTTGGAGGATGTAATAAAGTATACGGCGCAGATCATAAAGTGTTTTTTTTTCCCCAACACATTCAACAATAGGAGCATGACTCTCTGTGCAGCCATGTAGTAGAACTGTGCATAAATTACTTTATGTAATCATACAATGTAGATTAGCATGATAATGGTGGGTGTTAATAGATGCCAGGAAGGAGGGAGTGACAGCACTTTGAAATGAGACATGCTTGGGGCAGTGGGCTCTCACACACACTCATGCATACACACGGCATTGGGGAATAGCCAGTGAGGCGCTCGTGCCATTACGACAAATGTGAGTGACGGGGAAGAAAGCCATATCTAGCTAGCTGCCTGAAGGCTGCCACAATATTTCCACAAGTCTATAGGACCCGGGTCTCGTGGGGCGCTCTATTAATTGTGAGCAAAATGGTCCAACATTAGTTCTAAAGCTTTCCGGGACCAGAGGACGTCTTATCCAGCCACTTGGGCCAGATTCTTAACCATGTTGAAATCAAAATCGTCCTCAAAATTTCACAGAATTTCTTAAATATTTTTTGTAAAACGGGATGAAGTGGATCGAGTGGACGTTTGTTCATTTATCACCCCAAAAAATGCATTTTATATTTACGGATCTGTCATGTTCTCAATATGCGCCCCCACCCCCCCGAAGATGAACCCAGTCCGACGCCCTTGGATGTATGTAAGCAGATCAGGTGGTCTTACAGGTGTAATCTCCTCAATGAAAGCCAAGGTGAAGAACCGGACAACAGGGCTTTGAGAAAAAGCTCTGCTGTCTTCCCAAAAACAACAACAGTGTAGCCATTAGTTAATCAGAGTAAATTTAGCCCCCTACAGAGAAAAAAGCCGGTTTACAAGATGACGGAGAGATGAAACTCAGAATAGGTCAAGGGCTTATTTAAAAAGCCCTCTTCAAGACAGTTGCTACAATCAACAGAAATTAGTAGAATTTCCTTTCATCCTCCAAAGCCCTGCTGGGGGTCTAAGGTGGAAACAGAGGGACCTCTAGATTTGACCACCCCTGTGAGCTAATCCAACTCTGAACAGCTTTAAGACAACAGCAATTTGATCAAATCTGATCCGGATTATCCACACGACGCCCCGGATTTGACCTCAACGCATTTGAGCGAGAACGGCAGGAAAACTCTTCTCTTTGAAGTCCTAATGAAACAAGAAGAGGGGACAACATACTGTGTTCTTCTAAAGGCTATCTGGTAGCTGATTTCACCATTTTGTTAATATAACAAACAAAAAAGCTGCTATGAAGTCATTCCTATAGCAACTACCCAAAAGGGGCCTACAAAACCAATTACTACAACACAGATATATAAGCTAACCAGCAAGTGTTTATCATGTTAAGTGTGTTCTTATGTGAATGTGATTGCATTGTCATTTTACTTCCTGACCTCTACCACGTACACATTGAATGTTAGGACAATGGTCACGGCCTCTTGAGTCCAGGCCTATAGAAAATGGGACTCCTGCTCAGGGAGCCTCCACTGCTGACCTTCTGACAGCTTGGGCACATGGAGAAAGCTACATTCGGATCTACATTCAGATTTGGGGGTCAACACCACCGCATAAGCACTCCAAGGAGAGCCGAGTGAAAATTAATTAAAAACGCCAGTGTGCAGTGAATGACGGGCCGCTTTTGTTGGTCGTCTGCATTGAGGGAAGAGGAGGCAGGACGGTCCCGTGTCCCCGGTGCTGCTGAGCCCCTGGTGGCCTCAACCATTGTCTTGCTGCCAAGCCCTTGTCTTATCAGCAGCAGCATATCAATGAAGCTGCTGTCTTGTTTGTGCAAATGGTAATTAAAACATCCACATTTCTGTGCATTGAAACAATCACATCTTAGTCAGGAGTGAGGAAAATGGTAGACATTCAAACTGGCTTTTGGGAAATGTGTCAAGCTAAGGACTGACACTTCATGCTGCAGCATTTCAGGAATAGGAAAAAACACACATATCAGCCACTTGTACAGTTCAACTGACGGTCCAACAATCTCTTGGATAAATCTTCCACAGCCTGCGCTCTTCCCACAGTGATATAGCGTGTAAGATTTAGAGTGCAAAACCATTTAAGCAGGATGAAGCTCAAAGTTTAATGTGGTCCATCAATCCCATTCACACAGGGTTGTAGCCTCTACATTTGTCCTGTGAGACCATCAGAGTAGTTTAGTGGCATGTTGCAGTTTAAAGGTGCAACAGAAGAGTCAGGTAACAAGGGACAAAATAGTCTCGCCAACTCTCAGTTTTAACTACCCACGTTCCCTTTGGCCCACACTCATTAAATGCAGAATGCATTTGTCCTTGTAGCTTTTCACACGCACAGGCACGTGCACGCACTCTCACACACTTGTTCACAACTCAACACATCCAAAGGCAATGGCCATTAGGTGTAAATGGATGGTGCTCTGCCCAAGTCTCAGCTGAGCACGTGTTTCAGGAGCAAAGCAAATGCAAAGGCCAACAGATCCATTAAACTCCGTTCAATAACGCAGGAGCCCGTCTCAAACACAAAGACTACTGCTTTGGCAGAATAACACGCCTGTGAGACATGGCCAAAATATCTCGACAGAACACGGAAAATAAAATTGTCTGGCGCTTAACAAAATGTATTCTTCTCACAATCCTGATGCACAACAGAAGTAAGGACAGTCTAAGCAAAAAATATGTAACAAGAGCAATATACATATCCTGTTCAGATTACTTTCAGGTTTGAGTTTGAAAAGTTTGTTTTTTTACTTAGTACATTTACACAATGATTGAAATGACAATGGTTTAGATTAGAGATGGATGGGTTTCTTCACGCCAACATGGAAGCTTGGAACCCAGAGTAAATGTCATTTTCCACTTAGTTGAATAAGAATGACCGTAATCTCAGAATAAAATAAATACACCAAGAACACAGCAATAAATAAAATTAAGATTAAGTAATATTTACTGAAACAGATACAACTGGGCCTCCAGTCCCATGGATCCAGGACTAAATACATCATGCTAAAAGTGACTGCTAGGCTACTACACTGCCTCCTGGAATGAATTTATGTAATCAACAATACAGAATGAACAATGACTGATAGATATATTGGCATTCACATACGAAACAAACACACGTGTTGGATAATTTTCATAGTTTTCTTGTCAGCTCTGGTAAATATAATCAGAAAAGTGTTTTTATTTAGACCAAGTAAATATTGAGATTAAAGATAAAGAAATGTAGGATTACAAATAATGATAACAATACTTATTCACTGTCTGATTCACGATGCTGCTTAATATCATATTGACAAAACAACAAAGTAAGAAGAGAGTCAGAGAACTGGCCCACTGAATTATTAATGGAGACACTAAACAGGACCATCAGACTCCAGTGACAACACCGATACATTAGACGCAGAATGAGCCGCAGACTTATTGGAGCACATGTGACAAAGTTCACGATAGGTCTGGTCATGTATGAGTATACAAGGGATTCTTTACAGTCCTGTAGGAATAATGAAACCATCAATGAAGAAGAACATACAGTTGATAGACTCTTTCCCGAGCTAAAGTCCAGTTTGTCTCAAAGCAACATGCTCCTGGACACATTGAAACTCTGTTAAAGTAATCTTTTCTATCTTGATGACACAGTGCATATATTTGAAAAAAATAAAAAATACATGCTATGAAAATTTAGCTTAAGCTAATAGAAGATTCTGCAATCTTACAAAGAATGTCGTTGTAGCTGTGGAACAAAATTCTGGCTTTTTCTTATGGCCATGCTTTGACAGGTTGGATCTTTGCAAACTGCATTTAAAGAGAAATACTCGTGAAAAACAATGCAGCACTCAGAGTCCAATAAAGCTGTCATAGACAACTGTAGATGTGTATAAAAAGAACTAATAAACAAGACAATAATATCTTTAAAAACCAGGAGAGAGTGCACTTATGTGGACTCTAGGGCAGGATGCAGGGTCAAAAGAGCTGCGGTAAGCTCAATAGCCACAGTCAAGCGACTCAATTACCACATTTGCTCCTTGTGTTGACCCCTCAATTAGTGTGGAACTGTAACAATCTGCCCACCAAATACAGCCATTCATCACCAACTGCCCAAACCACCAACCTGCTTCTCTGAGCCACCTCACTAGAGAAGGGGGCAGGCAGAGGTCAAATTAAAGTGTGGCCTCTATAACTAGCCTTCTTAATATCCTCTGTTCAACAGGATGAACTCGGATACGTCTACAGTCATTACACATGCAGTGCAACATGCCATGAGACATTAAGGTAACACAGAGCAACGAGGCGATGTTGGTCGCACTCTTGTTTGTTGAAGATTGGGGATGTCGGATCACTGTAATGGAAAAATAATAGTTCAAAGTGGTCTGCTTTAGCAACAAGAGACTGCTCAAGGTTCGTCCATCATTTGTTTTTGTTTGTTTTTTGAATGCATCAATATTGGATAAATATTTCTGGAAGAGCCTCCAGAAAGGCAAGAAATTTCACATGAATAATTAACAATACCCAGAGCTGACATGTTCATTGGTAAACTTTTGGTTTAATGTGATGTTGCAACACTTTAATCAAGGTGGGCGAGTTACACAGTTAACTGGAGTGTGTGTTAAAGTTCCATTTTGGTTTTGTTATAGACTGAAAGAGACTCAACCTTAGTGGAGCAAAAAGAAATTGAGAGTAAATATAAAATTATAATGAGAGTATACGTCAAAGCACTTAGTAAGTTTTACATATGATATGTAAATATGGACGTGTAAGTTGTATGGGGACATAAGACAAAATGCAGACACTTCACCAGTCCCTTCGATCAAAGTTGTCTTGTTCTCTGAAACATCTCACTCCTAAATGCATAGCATCCTGAAGAAGGAGACAAACCAATTTCTAACCGAACTGATAAGTCTGAGCAAGAACAAAGTTAGTTCTGGCCTGGACATTTCATACCTCAGAGGAAAGTTAAGCACAGAACCCGTAGTTGGTCTGTTTGCTCTTCAGCAGTAATGTCGTTCTTTTCAAATTACTGACCAATCACACAATAATAATTAATAACCAGACCAGAAAAGCAAGTTCTGCCCAGATGATGTGAAAGAAACAAACTGCAATACCTCCTGAACTGGAACTGCAAGACAACAATAACTTCATTATTTACTTAGACTACTGGGAGATATGATTAATTTGTGTTTCTATATATACAAAAATGTATAGGCCTTTAACCTGAAAAGGTTAGCTATTCAGCAGGATAGCCTCACACCTTCGCAGTGTACCCCTACAAAAAAGTTAACCACCATTGCTCTGGTTTGTTCATTTGTAAATACTTGTATTTGTGCAAGCTTGCATCTGCAGTCAGTCAAAATGTTACCTTAAACCTGTTGGATACGCAGTTGTCTGGTTCTCTGCACAATCGAAGACCACCATCCATATTGATGACTACATTGTGATTTGAAGCGACCATGGATTCTGGAAGGGCTACTAATAAAGTGTCAAATACGTGATTTTGCTTTGAGAGTTTTCAAGCAGGATCAGGAGTGTGATGAAGTGATCCCATTGTTTCTGAGCTTAAAGATTATTAACTTGGTATGCCCTCATGACTTAAAATGTGTGGTCTTGTGTAGTACAGTCTGCAAACCCAGTGGAAATAATGCGATCAATTCAACACCAGTGATACAACCACACATATCAGACATTTTGAGTGAAAGAAAAGGTCTTCATAAAAAAAAGGGAAACCTTATAGAACTGTGGCAGCAGAAACCCTGTTTACACGATATGTCATCCAGCTTCTACCATGTCCACAACATTGTGATGTCATTGTCTTTATGTATCAGGGCAGCAGACATCATCATTCATCTTCCAAATGCTATAAAAAATAAACAAAAAAACAAAAACAAAACATTAGGTCACATTACATACAGTCGTGAGGAAATATCATGTCTTTGACGGCTAGAAGTTGGGTGAAGGGTGCAAGTCTCTCACAGTATTCAAGTTTGTACTCTGAAAACAGCTCAGAGGAACACACTACAACTTCTTCAATGTTTAACACAGCTGGAGGCAAAAGGGTAAAAGGCAAAACCAGAAATGGAACATATGAGAGGAGGAAACTGCGTGGTGTCACACTCTTTAAAAATGTGCAGGTAATTTTCTGGGCAAAAAGCCACTGAGGAGCTTTCCTCACATGTTATGACCGTGTTTAAAGGTAGTGCGGTAAGTAACGGTGGCCTAGGAGTAACTGAGAGAGCGATAGCACAGATATCTAGATAAGGTCTAAGCGGGTGTTAGTCGGGCAGCTGTTGACCCACCAGCTCCTACTATAGTCCACCATTCAGCAAAGCTCGGCGCTCTTTGGTTACGCTGTCAGCACTGTGTGACGGAGCCACGTTCCTCTTGCCCCTCTCCTGCTGTGGTTAGGGTTGCAGGCACAGTAAAAGCTAGGCAGTGATGATTTAATTATGATACTGATTCATTCAGTCACAGAGGTTAGGTTTCCAGTCAAGGGTGAACCGATATGCGCTAAGTTTGGTTCATGCTTACACCAGCACCCGGTGGCTCCCAAACAAATAACATTTAATCTCCCGGGAAGGCTGCCCAGAGGGTGTTTGGGGTCTCTGGGGGAAAACGTCCGATCCTGCAGTCCCACTCAACCCTGTGCAGTGAGACCTGTCGCTCGGCTCTCAGAGGTCTAATTTATTCATGACAGATAACTATCCACTGTCCTGCTGCCTGCACCGGTTCATCTCCTGTTTGGCAAAGTGAGTGACGCGCCTCACTCTGGGGATTCGGTCAGTCTGAATCCCGCTTAGCAGTTGCATGACTGACTGCTTTGATTAACGGCTGATGTCTATGATGATCTGAGTGGTCATGATCATAAGTTCTGTGTTAACCTTTTGCTTATGATCTTTTTACTTTTTTATTTTGATAAACTATGGAAACACAGCTAACCAGAGTGTGACGACATTGCTTTTGTCTCACAAAGCAAATCCCTGTTCAGTCTGTTATGACTCCAGGGTCCTTTCCTCACTCCTTAGTTTGATGGCTTACTTTTCCTTTAAACCACAATCAATACCTTTTAGGCAAAATTTGCATTTCATAATTAAAGCAAGAGGGAGATATCAATTTGGAGCCATTATGCACCAGGCCTTATGGTGTCTGACATTTAGTTGTGATTACACCAGTGCCTGTATACTGTCATGAAAGTCATTAGACTGCTGTCATCTCAACATGTTTTTTCTGGCCTCATTAACACAGCTTTCACGCAATTATATGACAGTTACATATAGGCCAAAACTACAATTTATTTTGCTTTTATAAACGAGGCATTAATGTTCATATAATATGTATATATTGTTTTGCACTAAAGCCTGATTACAAGGGCGTCAAATACGCAGCCTGAATGCCAAACCGACCACGTCAAAGGGTCCAATCATGTGCACAGGATGACACCCAAGTCTTAAAACTTGCAAAAAGAATTTAGCAGTACTTTTCTATTCTATAGATGTAGCTTCTCTGTCAAATTTATTCACTGGGAATCAGTGTTAAGAATTGGGGAAAAACTGATCCATGCATAGGAATAACATGCAGACCCCAGACCCCAAGCCCTTAATCACAACAGGGGAATTTGTGTTTGAAAGTATTAAATCATCACAGCCACAGTCAAGGTGCAAATGATTGCAGCAGAAAGCATTCATTAATCTTTTTACTTCCAGGGATGGGTTGTAGCATGCATTTCACAGATTCCACCTTGAACCCATTGTGTTACATTATGTCAAAAGCCGAGCGAGTTCCTGCATCACCAGATGACACGGCTTTGTTCTGGGCACCAATACTACCTTTATTGACCTCCTTAAAATGAACAACTGTTGCTATATCTTACTCACACCAGGCTTCTTTTTAGTTAAACTCAGCCTTGGTCTCCATTCTCTGTGGAGTTCAGGCAATAGGTGCTGAGCAAAGCTAAAATAAACAGAGCAGTTGTATTGAGCCTCATCCTTGAAACGGCATCTCAGTCACCAGCATCTTATTTACATTCAAGATCGGGCTGCAGTGAACATTCTGACATTAACTACTCACGGTGTTTTATAAAGCTCCCATCAGACAGCCATGACCTCGGCAGAAACAAGAGGCTGCACAACAAATACCAGCACTCCAACTCAACAGCACCAAGAAAAGAAACTAATTCTAATTTGAACTTTTCTGCTTTATGTGTCCTCTTTTTTTCATTTTTTTTCTCTTGTGGAGTCCTTTGGGGCATACTTTGCGATGTCAAGCTATAAATAAATAAAACCTGACTTGTCTTTACTGGAAAGGAACACCATCTGCTGAGCATTTATAGACTATACAAACGCTGTGTTCAACAGAGCTGCAATGAAAGCTGTTGTCTCCTACTAACCTGAGAACAGGAAGGAGAAAACATACATCAAGAGCTTGACACAAGTGCCAGACTGGGAAATAATTTTTAAGTAGCAGAGCAATTCCTGAATGATGGCATTTAGGTTAACATTGATAAAATCTTCACTTGAAACTAACTTGTAAAATAAAGCAACATATTTACTTCATCATATAGGGGAAAAGACACAACTTCATTAATTCTTCTGGAAGTACCACAACTCCCCGAGCAGTTTTTCTTGTTGTTACTTTAATTAAAAAGACAGATGGGTGAGTAAAAAACAAAACAAAAGAAAGTGTATGGTTCATTTTCAAGTGTGTAACTGTACCCGATCCTGCCTGACAGATACAGTGAGAAAAGCCCAGCAGACCGCCTGGCAGAATTATTTTCCGAGAAAGCAATCTAATACAATATCCCACATGACCTGCTCCACAACAAATAAACCACGCGTGGCGGTCAGCCTGGCTAGTTTTTACAGGAGTGGCTGCATGTACATGAGGTGAGCCACAAAACAAATTACAGCGCATGTAAATGGTCACGAAGCTCAGAGCAGGCCGCTACACCGAACACACTGTCCCGTATCTGCTGCACAAGGGAGGGAGCGTCCCACGCAGCCTCTATTCTGCGGAGGCTGCGGCGAGCTAAACGGCATCGTTGGTGTTGATAATCAATTTCACTGGATTAGTTAAAAGTGGAGGACAAAACACTAACAAATCAGATGGCTTCTTTTAAAACGGCACCATAAAGAAACAGAGCAGCAGAGCATATAGATTTTCCACAGGGCTCAATTGTGTGAGAAGTTGTTGGGCTTGCATTATTGACTTTCTCAGTATGGTGGAACCATGGTAGTTAGGTGCCTTTCCTCAACTCTAATTATGGTGTCATAAACAGGAGAGACCATTAATGAAA
>OMNM01048781.1:0-17053 GCA_900302745.1 Parablennius parvicornis
CTCAGACGGAATCATAAATTTACTTGGCAAACAGTTTGAATGTTCAATGGATGTCCCCGGAGAGAAGTCACTTTAACAAGCTTTATTAGTGTCGCTGAGGAGAAAAAGCAGAGACTGAGGACAGAAACCAGTTCGAATTCACCTGCTCAGTGTAGTCCCCATTTCCCATGTCACAAATTAGCTTTGTGAGGCACACACCCCCAGCTTCAGAGGGAAAACTTCATATTTAAGTCAGATAGTTGTTGTTCTTTTATCTCATTGCATACTTTATAGTTAAAATATAAGACATATTTCTTGTCTGTGCGCTTTCTTTATGCAAGGTGGTGATGCCAGCAAGCCAACTGTTCATGAATATAGTCTGAGTGTCATGACTCAAATATTTCATTTGGTAGTTTGCCTTGTATGTCTGATTCACACACTGTTGTCTTGCCAATAGCTATTTTGGTTGCATAATTATTTCATAATTCCCAAGTTGTGGATACAATTTTTTTTTGTCTGATTATTTTATGCTGTGGTTGAAATGAATATTCAACTAAACCTCCATTTTTATATTCTTTTATGTTCTTGTATGCATTCCTCTCATCTAATCTCAATTTTACTGTTGCTTCAACCTTCTCATGTCTCACCTGATTGTTTTCAACTATGTCTTGATTTTTTACCTGTGTGTGTACAAGGTGCAGTCAGTGCCATCATTAGCTTGTCTGTTTTATGCCTGCTGTTGAATTCTGTTTAGTCTTTGTGAGATTTGTAATATTTCACACAGTCACAGGAGTCATACAAGGTCCTGGAACACCACTAAGAGCTACTTAAAGTCCAGTGGCTTCCTGAGATCACTTTTACACATGAACAGCAGAGCATAGGGGGTCAGCCAACACTTCATAATATGTTACCGTTTCCTCCCAACTTCCCTACTTTTGCCCTCGTGTCAGAGAGCTGCAGCAGTGGCTCATTAGAGTCCGAGCTTCCTCCACTATCCCACTCTTCGCAGACTATCAACATGAAAACAAGTGTGAAGTTTGCTACACAGAAGTGCAACGTCAAGGATGATCTAGTGACTCGAAAAATTGAAAAATACTGATTTATGTTGCCGTAAAAATGAAACAGAGCCACAGATCAGACACTGTCGGGTTATCAAAGGGACTCCCTCCTATGCGTGTGCGAACTTGCGTCGTTCTGTCCAAGAGATCCGGTGTAGGAGAGAACGATCATTGAATAGAACGAGTCATTTCCGCTCTCTTGCCCCGAGGCTGCCAGATACCACTTCCAGCTGGAGACGGCAGACAGATTACAACTCATCCGTATGCAGAATGCAAGAAGTGCTGTCATCCCCTCTTTGCTGCCAGCCAGTGATTACTCGTAGAAGAGAAGGGGGAGTTGGCAATCAATATGGAGAAAGGGAGACTGATTAAATATCCGAGCACCCAGGTCTGATCTGAAGACATTTGCGTTACTGTCTGGACATTTCTAAGAGGTGACAGGTGTTATTAGGCTGCAGAAGCCCCCCGGGCCGATGTACGGCCTCATGTTTGATAGAGTTTCTTCCCGCTCTGGGGCAGGAAGAGAGCATTCTGTGTAAGACAGCAACTATAGTCATGATAGTCCTTGTGAGACCTGAACATCCAAAATAGCTGAGGGGAGTTGTCAAACTGGCTCTGCTGTAATTTGCGTAGAACAAGTAAATAAATGAAACTGTTTTTCTGTTGCTTTTTCAAAGCGAGCTTCGAAATGACACACAATTAAAAAAGAAGCAGTGTATGTACAGGATGTGCAGAATCCAAGGATGTAACTCGAGATACAGTCCCTCTGTGGGTTTTCCAGCAACTCACATAACTGGTTTCTAATCAAAACTCTCAACATTTTGTTGGGCCAGATCGTTCTTCTCTCTTCTTCTGTCTTTTTTTTCCCAGCTCTGGGTTGCTCGTCTGGTCCCAGCTCACTAGCAAATGTGGAGGGAGCGAAGCGATTAGTTTAAAACTCCAGCAGCCATGCTACTCTGTCAATTATCTCGTTCCACTGCTATTCCACTGAACCACTCCCATTTTCTCCTGGAAGCGTGTTCAACCGCACTTTGCTACCATGCTGTGTTTCTCCTGATCGACTGTTCAGCGTAAACCCTGTCATCATCTATAGTCAGTTGGTGTCAGCTCCTAATTCCTTCACAGAATTTGCAAGAACAGGGAATTTGTTTTTTTGTCAATTGTGCATGATTCATCATCTGCGTGGTTTATGTTTCGTGTGATTAAACAAAAGCTGAAACTTTCCTTCAGAGTTCTGAGCTCTGATTTTCATGAAGTATGAAATATCCCAACCCGATCTAACTTTGTTCTTGCCTCCTTGAGAATAGAAACTTAATTCTGTATTCTTACTTTGGTACCTATCTTAAGTTGGACAGAGTGGTAAAGAAGATGGATGGATGATGGCAGGATGATTGATCATCAATGCAACAGTGCCCCATGTCTTCCAAAAGAATATGAGCAGCCGTTGGGTTTGTGTTCTTAAAAGATACAACATAATAATTTGATGAGCAGCACTGTGAGTACATTTGAGTCGATTGTACTTTAAGGGACAGAAACTAAATCAGTGTAGTTATAAATCAGCAGTTGTCACCCTGTCAATTGGCCAACTGTACAATAAATATGTGTGATACATTGATGTTTATAAGATAAAACATAACTAACTTCCTTCCTGTTTCTCACACCAAGTCATTAGTTTAAGTGATATCATTTTCTGTTGAGAACAGTAATTCTCTGAACAATGCTGTAATGAGTGGATATTTATTGAATTATTTCAGTAGTTTACTGTGCAGCAGTTTCTTTTTCCACTGTGCAAATGCGGAGGAGAGATTCTTGCTACCATTTACAATAATTTTTCTAGATGCTTTTCACAGAAAAGCCGAAGGAACATCATAAATGACAGGGTTACATAAAGAGCATTTAATAATTCACTGCTGACTTATCTAGCTTTGTGGCATCTGTTTGATTTAGCAGTGCTCTTGGCCTCTCTGTGATGATGCGTGATTATAAAATAATTCATTCAGTCACTTTCATGCAGTGTGGACAGAACCGCTGCCAAGATCGCCTTTAATGCATTTTTGCCTTTTGGGTTCACCACAGATTAATAAGTATTCAGCCTCCAGGCCAACTGTCAGAATTCCTCACGAGCACAAATAAACGTCCTTGTACACTGGAGCTACAAAAATAAGGTGTTGTCAGTCACAAATTCATTTTTTGTGTGGTCGTTTTCAAAGGCTGTACTGTGTGCACTGGTTGCATGTGAAATCCAATTGGCGGAGGTGTTGTAATGTAATGAGGCTCAGCACTCTCGGTCGAACACAGAACCGTACTCATAGTCCCTGAGAAGCATTGTTTGACAAATTTAATTGCATTGTACTGAGACTCATTATTCATTAGGCCACTTGTGATGTAAAAAAAAAAAAAAAAAAAACTGAAGATGAAAACAAACGCATCTGTGTCAGCAGCAGCAGCAGCACAGCCCAGCGTGCCTCTGGCTACACAACAGGGCTAATGGCTTCATTAGTTAAGGGCTCTAATTAGGATTAACAAGCCTTTACCACAACAACCTGACACTGGTGCTCTTAAACCACCAGCTGAATTGTCCCTTGGTACCTTCGCTACATTCATTATTTTTGAAATGGTCTTCATTCTATGTCTTTGATAAGGGCCAGTACACAAGACTGGAGACACAATGTTAAAGTAGCTAAATCTGGTTTATAAAGAATAAAGTGGATTTCAAAGCAGTGACTCCAAAGAGAAACAGTGTATGACTGAGAGGAGAACTGCAGTGAAACTTGGGAGTTAATTTGTTGCTTGTTTACTTGGATAAAGAAGCATTTTATTGTTTGCTTTCTGGCAAAAAAATAATCTCATGATTATGTTTTAATGAACTAAAGCACATGTACTAAAGAGTGTGGCTAAAGAGTATTTGAACACACTCCAGTTTTCTTTTTCCCGTTTTGTTGCAGATACAATCCCCAAACAATCTTCTTACATTTTCTTGATGAGCGAGATACACTCTCATTTTAGCACATTACTAATATGAATAGATATGCAAAAACAAAACAATCTGCAGACAAAACACTGAAAGTGACAGGACAGCTACCTGAAAGTGAAGAAAAGTACACGTCATCACAAACAAAGAAGCTACTGCAGTAGAGTTCTCTTCATATTCTTGTTTTTGAGATGAAGCTTACTTTTGCGTAACACTGCAGATACTTAAAAAGCCCAGATAAAGATTGCAGTGAGACAATTTCAACCCAGCCTCTTCTGAATTGTGAAGTTAACCTGACCTGATTTGGAGTCATGTGGAGCTACAGCCATTCCGTTGTGGTCTTGAGAGTGCAAATCGCTACACCACAGTGCAGCCCATATCATAGTTATGCTGCACATTTTCAAGTACACAACACAGCTGATTTTCTGTATTGAAATGACAACATAATGGTTCTTACACCTTGATCAGGTGGTGCATCGTTGTCGTTCATTCTGCTGCTTTGGACAGCAGCCAAAAGCATTAATAGTTGTTTTTGTTGAAAATGGTGCTATGAGGCCATTGAGAAGAAAGCAAAAATAATAAAAGTGCCGACATCTAAAGCAATAGGCAGAAAATTGCTATAAAACCTGGGGAAAAAAAAATAAGCTGAACTGTGAGCTTCACATTTGAGTGATTATTTCCTGTAGATTCATCACAACAAGAGACCCCTTTTATAAACTACTCCTTGATCCATTGTTAGTTTTAAATTGTCTTTTATAGCCACTTTAAATGAAGTCTCACATCCATACAAAGCAGATCAAAGTGTTGCAGCTTCCCTTTAACGTATAGTTTATCCACTTTCCTTCTCACAGCTTCACAGTGTGGAACAGTGTAGGTTTAGTTCGATCTGCGGTGGGTACTCTATTTCATGCCAAGGCTTTCCCGCCAGCTGCTGTAGTATCATCATTAAGTGGAAAACTACGGCCCCCCTGGGGAGCATCCCCGAATCCATCACGTCCTTTCATCATGCTGGCTGTGAACATGCTGTGTTTACTCCCTGCTTCTCCTTCGCATGTCTTGTGCTTTGTGAGAGCCCCGAGAGAGAAGCAGCATCTGTTACTACAAACAACCGGACTGTAAAACCTGTGACTCACCCAGAGTGACCACTGACAATCTGATTTATCCAAGCCCCGAGCAACCAGCCCAGGCTGGTGTCTGTTTCTGTTTTTCTCTTTTTCAATCCTAAGAAGCCGTCTGATAGGACAGAGCCACTAACTCTTTTTACAGGCTGCACACTTTGCTGATATATGAAGGTAGTGGATTATTGCTGGATCAGCCTCCTCTGTGAATACACTTGAAAAGTCTTGATGCTCTCTTAATCCGCTGTAGTATAAATGTGCTGAAACTGAACAAAAGATATAGATCGGATGTAAATTGAACAAAATGTCCAACCGTTACAGACAAAGTCTTCCTTCGAGAAACCGACAGTGATTCGTCTGAGTTGCTGATGTGGACCAGAAACTTGTTTACTTTCCAGGTTTTTTTTTGTTGTTTTTTTTGCACACTACCTGGATATTCACGCTGTTTTTTATTCATGAAAAAACGTCTGCAGCCTGTTGTCCAAATCGCCCACGTAGATCGATGTGTTTAATTTCATCAAATGGATGTTTTCTGGCAGTAACAGTGGTTCATGTCCTCAACCCTGAACAAGGATGGTTGTTGTTTTGTGTTTTTTTTTTCACTGTGGAACCATCCAGGGTAACCTTGTTCTGTTTAACTTTTTCAATTCTTTTCAAAGTTTCTTTTTGTCTGTCTGACCTTTGTTATACTTCAGTCAAATCCACAGAAATATTGTCCAGCAAAAGATAAAACTCAGAGCTTATTCTGGCCAAGCTCCCATTCTCCTATTAGAATTATCCTTTATTATTTGGGTCACACAGACTGTACATCACACAAAAAAAAATTATGTCCTTCTCAATGTCACAAAGCAAAGCAGTTTTGTTTTAGAGTGTGAGAATAGCTGACTTGATAAGATTACATGTTGGAAACTCTCCCCCTTACAGTGATCCATCATTAAAAGGGTCAAAACACAAATCTAGGTGACGCAATGTGGCCTATTTTCAAGCAGTGAGAGTCAAGATTACACAAAAACTATTCATGGAAACTGGTCTTTTATCAGATTATTATTCGAATATTAGAATTTCCTAATATATTTCATAATAAAGGTCAATATAAGTGACGCTGTTTTGGATCTATTGCCAAGAAATTGCTTTTAATTATATGCACCAGTTCAGTGTAATAAAAACACTCAGCTTTGAATATGCATGTTTTAATGAAACTGAGAAGTTTCTCCCCGACTCTGTCATCCAAATGCTGAAGTGTGAGAATGGTTGTGCCTATCTCTTTCCAGCTCTTTGCACATCTTACAAACAAATTTCTCACTAAAAATGTTTATTTAAATTCATTAAACACAATTATTACAGAAATAACCTAGCCACTACTGTAATCATAGCTTTAACCTTTATCCAAAACATAAACTTAACCCTAACCCTAATCTTAATCACCCAAGCCTATAACACTCAAATTTAAGTGTTATCCAAACACAAACCTTAATTTAATTCTCAAGCTGAAGTTTTAACTGAATCTTTAACCTTAACCATACAACTTCAGTAAGGAATTAATATCAGTGTGCAATTGTGGCCATTCCAGATGAGAGACAGAAGATTGTGACAGTTCCTTTGATTGTGGTTGGATTGTGGTGTTACATTGCACAGTGAGAGAGGTTTAGTGTCAGATACTTGACACTTTCCCACAGTGTTACTACTGCATTAATGCCACACCAGTGGAGCACTAAAAAAATAGTTTTCAAGCAGGTAAAAATACTGGTACACGTCCATAGTGAGCGTTTTTCCCTGTCTATAAATGTAACAAGAACAATGGGACCATTTATTTATTTCCTTAAAGTAATTGATATTCAGGATAATGTTGTTATCATTGAAGTATTTCATAGCGGTCATCACTTTTGAATCAGTGTGGTGTGATCTCAAGCAGTAAAACCAAGTTTATGAAGTTCACAATGCACTGCATAGCAGCTTGTTAAAATCACATTGTCACAGCCTTTAATTAAAGTATGGTATAACTGTTGGAGCTAAATTGGAATACAAACCAATAATATGAAAAATCTATAATAATGGAATTTGAGTTCTGAGTTTTTCCACTGTGATGACTTATGTTTGGCAGCAATTCCGAGCTTGAAACATTATACGTGCCTCTCTTTTTCAATTCACATAATTGATGTTCACCTGTGTAGAGGCTGATTGTGAAGCAGTCCTGCTGTGTGTCTCCTGCGCTCACTCTTTAAATAGGTCGCTGACTTCTTGACTTCATTTGATCATAGAGAGAAGCAGTTTTTCTGACTGTGCACACATCTATTAATATGCGTTGAAAGGTAACCGGGGCACAATTGTCTTATCCGGAATAACTTTAGGAAAAGAAAAGTTTTACTTCCATGCATACCTGCCAGTTGTCAAAGTCAGTTTTTCTATGCAAGCAAAGATAATCACTCCTTGTCCTGCATGTTTTTTTTTTTTTTGACACATTCCTGTTTAACACACCTGATTGTAATGAGAGGTGCATTAATTTTGTAGTTTACCAATATACTGCTGGCATACTGTAATATTCTATTCTGCTTATCTCTGTGTATACAATTCAACAGATTTTAATTTAAAAAGATGAATATTTTTCTTGATTATGTCCTGAAGTCAGATAAGTTGAAGACCACCAGCTATAGACGATGGAAGTACGATGATCCTTTCCAGCAGGAGAGTGTGACGCTGTCATTTATTCACTCAAGAAGCCGAGAGGTATGACTAATCTCTGAATTCTGTATCATTGAGGGTCAGCTTGAGTTCAACGATATTGGTTTTTCGAAAATATAAAAACCAGCTTTTCTCTGCTGTCAGAAGCTGTGCTAGCCTGAATCTCAGTGGTTCCACTTCTCCTGGCCTTTCCTGCAGCAACTGTCAACAAACATCTGCTAAGCGGATCGAGACTTGGGATGCAGAGTGAATGTTGTGTGTGTGGACAAGAAGGGAGAAAAAAAAAAACAAAACTGTAACTGTCCGAGCACATGACAGCAAAAACTTTCATAAAAATTGTACTCCAACTCGAGAGCAAAATCAGAGAAACCATTAAAAGTTGCATGTCTGTGAAATTTATGGACATTAATTTGATAGGTGTTCTTCAAAGAGCACATACATCAATATTAACCAAAAACTATTAAAAAGCTTTTTAAATGATGTTCTTATATCACTACAAGAAGCATGCAAATTAATCCCATCCACCTTTTATCCTGACAGTGTAGTGAAGGGATATTTTAAGAATGAGTTAGTTTCATACAGTATTGTGTGTAACTTAGATAAATGTTAAATAAATATTTCATAATTGAGAGGTCAAAAGATTCAGTGATGTAAAATGCTGTTGCTGTAGATGATTGCTATCCTAAAATCCTATTATATGATTGGTTTTTGAAGAACACAGGAAAACAAAAAAAAAAATCATATATGATGACAACAAGCATGCGAATGATAAAAAGAAAAACATTTGTTTTAGATATATAACAGATATGATTAAGTATGGTACAAGGAGGTTTTTTTTCCTCATGTTTTCAAGTTAAAGGAATCAAACAATGACACCATACATTTTAAATAAAAATACTAAGAAAACAAAGTAACATACTGATTGACAGCCCCTACATCCCCACAGGCATCTGCTATTTCTTTATATCCCTGCCTCCTGTGACTTTGTAAATGTTACCTGGATTATATCTATATCTATATATATCTTTCTGGATTACCAAAACATGAATATATCTCTTATACGGTATACAGAATTGCAGGAAAAATGTGTATTACTGCCACTGCTCAAAGAAATAACACTGAGACACCTGATATGTTTGAGCTGTACATTGTGACTCGCTGGCTTGATATTAAACTATAAATGAAATATAAATCCGATAGAAGCTCACTGTCCGACGTAACTTGACTGTCTGGCGTAAACCTGCTTGAAGCACAATGACGACTTGTACAAACAAGTCAGCTTTGTGCTATTTGTTGTTCCAACGGTGCATTATCTGAGCATTAAATATGAAACAATGTGATTGTAGCTATCAGTGAAGGGAACTGTTCGACAAAGCATGCAGGGATTTGTGCATCTTTTTGTTTGGACCTGGACTAATACAAAGACTGGAGCTGCAGCACATTGTTGAGTTTTATTGTGAAAGATGGGTGAACAGCAATACTTGACTACAGCCCATATTTACTCCATGATACAGGTGTGGAAAAATTAAAATAGCAGCTATTTCCTTTGGTAAATTAACTCATGTGTCCCTCTGAATAGTCTCCGTCAAATGAGCCTGTTTGTCTAATTTGCATCCAGCTGCTTTTACTGTATTGTAACTGAGATTTCAGCACGGTGCAGTATCCCAGTCTGATGAATGATTCACTCACTCCGTTGAGCTAAAGTTAAAAAAGATAAAACAATGATAACATAGACTTAACTTTACCGTGCAACTGGCCTGCAATATTGTTCTCTGTGGTGATCCAGTTAGCCACAGTGAAACCTCAGTTTGTTGGAGGTTTGAAATGAAGGACGAGGTATCATAAACTGCATCAACTACCAGCATATAGACGGGGCTTATAAAAGAGAGTCCTAACCGCAGATATTGGGTGTAAAATCTGATCTTAATGTTACTGACCGTGGATCCTGTCAGAAGGACTGGATTAGTTCATGATTATTGAAGTGCTTCACGCACAGTAAACACAGGTTTTGTGCAATAATAACAGAGCTGCTCTTTACTGGAGACAATAGCTTCAGATAATCCCAACAGTGGTCTCAGTGTGATGGACAGAGAGAGACAGACAGCAGCCCTGCATCACTTATGAAACTACAATTAATTATCAACAGGTAGCAAAAGTAGCAGTGTTACATAATCACTTTTTATCATGTTACTTACAATAGAGTTGGTGAAAATGATCATTTTGCATTCATTTATGATTAAGATCAGAAGCCTGTGAAAAACTAACACAAATCATTTGGTCTGGTTGATTCTGGTTTATGTTACATGTATAGACATATTATCATTCATTTTTCACAACTCAAACCGATATACACACTTATACTCAAGTTACAAGTTAACGTTTTCAAATATTATAATTACAATCAAACCGGCACTGTCGCAAACAAAACATGTTCTAAAGTTGTTTTAAACAGCCAGCTCTTCTTGATACTGGGTCTATCTTTCATAGTTGTATTTCTCTCTCACCTCCATGGTTCAGCTGCTTTTGATTGAAACAGAAGTTAAGTGCTTATGTACACTGTGTATTTGTACGCACGTCTTAGGTGGGAGAAGAAAATTGCAAACCATTCTTCTTACCCACCCCCAGCATTAATGTCTCACTTGGGCTCCTTCACTCAGATTTCTTATTTTCCAGCTGCTGCTTTTTAATAGAAGTCTATCCTGTGAAACTGGACAGTAGGAGGAAATTTAATGACAGGCTCGGCACTCAATTTGGGCTTGTACATCATGAAAGTGATGTGAAATTGCGACGTACATCGCATCGCCGTTTTACCCTCCTTGTGCGCTTGCATCCTGTGAACTCATCAGTGTTGTGCTATTATAACTTTACAGTCCTGCACTAACACACTTGATAACCACAGCAATAACTGAGATGATCACATGTTGAAATATGATGTTCTCAAAGGAAATATTTGACCGGTTTGCATAACGAAGATGTCCTTTTTACAGAGAAACCGCGTGGACCCGGGCCCATCTCTCTGGAGTCACACCTCTCCAGAATAAAAATCTCTTCATCAAAAGCCATTTCAACAAATTACCTCTCTGCAACGCTTCCCAGTCTTTGCCTCGTGGGACTCATGTCCTGCATTTTTTAAGGCAGTGCTCGCACTGTTCCAGGAGATGTGATGAGTCACTAAGCGTATGACGTTGCACAGGGGACTGTGTGATTTAAGGCACAAATTATGCAAGTTGCTGACGGATGACCCAACCTTCAAGCTGGTTGATGGCTGGTGATGAGAAGAGGCTCTGTGAGTGCAACCGTGAAGCCAAACAGCTCTCTGTAAAGAGAAAGAGCCAGGTGTACGATGAAGAGCAGGCTCGTCCTTTTCTCTGATTAATGAATTCTGATTGTTGAGTGAGTTAGGTCACGTCAGGTGTTTAAGGAACATGAGCCGCGATGTGCAATTTATGGAAACGCTACAGGAAAACATATTTCTGAGATTCTGGTGATTTGAAAATGCGGCTGAAACATTTTATATTATTTATATTATTGAATCTCTAACTTCTAGCTGTTAGGGCTGCACAGTGTTGTAGTGGTTCTTTCCTAATAAACATTCAAAATCAGATTTGCTGTTTTTTTTGTGTGGAGTTTGCACATTCTCCCTGTGCCTATCACTTTCCTTATCGTACAGCAGTTTCCTTCCATGGTCCAAAAACATTCTGAGGTTCAGTGATGGCCCTAAATGTCTCAAATTTACTTAGCCTTCACCTCAGACGGATTTGAATTCAAATTAAAAATGTGAGCGAACATAATAACAAACCATAGGTGTAACAAGGAGGACACTTCTGGCTGCATTACTTTTAACTAGCACAAGTCAGCAAGTGCACCAAAACTACTATTATGTTGTGAGAGCAGGATTTTCAAGTCAAATCTGATTCACCCACTGCCTTTCTAAACAAGAATACACTGTGTGATTAAAAAAAAAAAAGAGATTATGCATCTTTGACCATAGCATAAAATGTACAATATCGTACATGGTGAGTGACTCCTTGGTAACCGTTGTTGCTGTCATGTGCCCACACACAGCCTAAGATAATCTTCTTACAATGTAAGACATTTCACGAATACTATCTCTTTACTTTGGTTGCACAGTGTGATGCTGCTAGTCACTAACAATAGAAATGCTGCAGAAAACAATCTGACGATTAAAGCTTCGCCGGCATTGAACAAAAAAAAACACAATATATTTTCAGATTCCCAACACGGTTGACTAGGTCCACATTCACTGATCTTTTTCTCGTACATGAATGCCACATGAAAAACAGCTCCAGTTGTAGAGATCAGCACCTCCAGTTCAGTGGAGAGTGCTGATCCACAGTGAAGCAGGTAATAAACTTATAGGGTTGCTACAATCGCACAAACAATCGTCTGTAGGAGTATTAGGGTTTTTTTTCCCCCCCATCATCCATCCATCTTCTATATTACTTCATTCAGTTCAGGCACTGGAGCTCATCCCAGCTGAATATGGTTGAAGACATGGTACACTCTGGATGTGTTGCCAGTCCATCACTGATGCAGACAAATTGACAACACACACACACTCATATTAACAGCAATGGACAAATAATCTCACCACATGTTATTGGACTGTGGAAGGAGAGTTGAATACCTGGAGAAATTCGACATATGCCCAGGTAGAATTTGCAAACAACCAACAGAAAGACTCTAAACCTAGACAAGTAATCATGAATAAATTCAAAAATTCTGTTTCTCTCAAATAAATCAGCCGACAGTGAATTGCTCCATCCTGACAATGTGCTTTCATCCATGTTTCACATCAACACAATCATCTTTCTCCACCTCTCCACTCACCTCAGGTAAGGTTGCTGCTCTTTTTGAGCACCTATTGTAGCAGCATCATGGATTCCACTGTGCAGAGCAAATGATTCCCACTTGTGATGCTAATCAAGCCTAAAAAAAAAAAAAAGGTCTGTGACAGTTTTGCTATTGCTTTAGAAAGAAATCCCAGACGAGACATATTGTGTTTGATAGCGTATCACACTGTGTTTGGAGGGATTATAATCATGAAAATTAGCTTAATAAGCCCCCATCTTTTTTTTCTATTCTAAACCGTATGTATAAATAAATCAACTCCATCAACCAGCGTGAGGTGCAGACTTCATCAAGACATGATTGGGATCTGCAGGGTTTTCGACAGACTGCTGGTATCCAGTTGGTGAAAAGTTGCTTCACCATGCAGCTGATTGGAGGTCATGACCTTAAGGTTCAAGATCAAAGTACAAAACAGAGTCTTTTCTGTGAATCTGCAGTGTCATAATTATATTTTTTTTTTTTTGCATGCAGGGACACAAATGAGGGGGATGCTTTTATTTCTAATCTACAATTAACTTTAGTCAGACTCGACGAGGAAGCTTTGCACGGTAGTTTTAATTACTAGCTGCTAAAATGAAATGTAAATTTGCTTTTTCTTCTCTTGCTAGAGAACAGCTTTTTTGTTTGTTTGTTTTTTTTTCAATAAAAAGCACAGGACAAAGAATGGCACACACTTAAACTCAAGTGGGGTATAATGTCACATCCAAGTCTGTCAACCACTGAGATTTACCTGGATGCCTGTGTTTGTCCTCTGTAAGACAATGATACAAAGTTATGTAATCCAGCTTGTGCAAGGTTCTGCTGTTGGGTCTCAAAGCTTTCACAACTACCTTTGAATATTTGAATGTAATTAAAAGTATGCTTCTGGCTGTATTCCTGTTTTTAGTTTATTAGGAGTTGACGTGGGGTGACTTTTATCAGCCGAATATCTCAGTCAGTCACTCTTCTGCACTGTGAAAAAACAACCATGAGCTTCATAAATTCATAATTCTGCTCTGGGAATCTTCTTTTTGATATTTCTCTGTGTGCGCACTGTGAGAAGAGCCCTAATATTGATTCCACTCTTTTTGACCCACTTCTTCTTTATGTAACATTGAAGCTGTTTAAGCTCATTTCCAAACCTCCTCTTGTTTTGTCCGTCTCTAACTGTCCTCCCTCACTGTGGTTTGTATTCTGCAGATGAGTGCTAGTATTGTTTCCTTCATACCGTCAGTGAGATTCAGACCCCATTCAGTCAAAATACATAGGAGAGGACGGAAGCTTATCCCCAAACGCTTTATGCTCTCTCATTATGTGCTCCTCCATAACGAGAGGGTCTCTAAAGAAATCTGTAATTCACGTATCTCTGTAGTTGTATCAATATTTGGAGTGTCAACTCAGCTGAGTTTTCTGGTGGTGCTGTGCTGCTTTGACTCAATTTAATCACCCATTGTTATTGTCACTATAGTCCAATAAATTAATAAAACAAATCCTGAATTAACGTGCATCATGATGGAGTTCAGTATTCTTTAGAGGCATGAATACCATGGTCAGATTTATAGTAAGTAACACTTTTACCCCATGTCACTAAATCCATTTAATGAGATGCAAAATAGGTGATGCCAAAATATTACAAGAACCTTCAACATGTGTCTAAGAGATAGAAGATAGACACAGAGACTGCTTCAGACAGAGCGGAGTTCACACCAGAAGACGCTTTTTGTAAATATTACAGTCAAAAAAGTCAAGTGTTTTCATTGGTCAGAGTGGCTCTGCATCTTGTTTCACCCCACATTTGCTAACTACATTCTCTGGTTTGTTTTTTTGACAGTCCTTAGCCTCGGAGTTGACTTAGTTTGCCAACCAGCCTATGTTAAATATGTTTGATAAATGTGTTATTAGGGTTATTATGTTGTATTTGTTTATAATTGTGACTACAACTAGATCAGATAACATTTCTGGCCAATTGATACAGAAAACTAAAAAAATATATATCTTTGCATTTTTTTTTCTTGCCATTGTGCATTTATTCTTTGTACAGTATGTTTTAAAACTGGTGTTTCAATGTGTGAATTAGGGCTAGGTGATATGACCTTTCATCATCATCTCGATAATCTTAGGCCATATCACAATATCCCATTTTGCCTTGAAATCAACACTTTTGATGCGTAAAGTGCTTTATTTTCTCCATCAAAATGTGACATTTTTGGTTGCAATGACTGGTGCAAAGGAAGAGGTGTTAGAAGCAGGCAGAGAAAACCGGGTTTAAGGGTTTCGCAGTCTTGCAGTGTATGGGCATGTCATCTTGCAAAGCTTTATTGCAGTGTAAAAAGCACTGTGCACATTACACTTGCTGCTTAATATTAATGTCTGCCTGGATGAAGTGAAGCTGTGTGTCTGATGTTGACTCAGAGAGAGGTTTAAGACGTACTTTGTAGGGGCAGCTTTTTAATGAACGGCTTACTTTGTGGTTTGAGTGGCTCCGAGGTAGGAAAGCTTCATAAAGCCAGACTCTGGCTCAGAAACAATTAGAGCTTTGCTTACTTATTATTTTCTCGCAGACATCCCAGGAGGGCCTCTCTCAGAGGAGAAGAGCATTTTCAATTTCTGCTCTAACAGGCAGTATCTATTTGACATTTACGCAGCCGCTGTCCATCCACAGGCAAATCCTGTACTTCAGCACAGGAACTTGATTTGTATGAGTCCCCAGTGGAAAGTAAGAGACAAATATTATCCTTAACAAAAGATTGCTTGGCTCTAAAATCAATAAAATAGCATAGAAACATCTTCCTGTTGCAGCAAATCAGAGTTAGTTTTAGATGACGCTTCAACAGGATGTTTTTTGGCTTCTTACTCGATTGATTCATCATTATTATAGTCTTTCATGAATGCCTTCTAAATCCAAGGAAATAGATTTTCTATCATTTCTGGAATTAGTGTACATTTTTGTACCAACTATATAGCCATCCATCCATCCATCCTTGAAATATTGTTATTCTATTTTTGGGATTTCTGGAGTCTGGAGCAGATTCCAGCTGGCTATGGGTAAAGGCAAAGTACTTCAGTTGGTTCATCACAGCAAAAGCAAGGAGAGAAAATCAATCACACTTACATTTACAACTATGGACATTCAGCAGTCACCCCAAATGCATGTTTTTAGACTGTGGGAGGAGGCCGGAGTAACGAGAGAAAACCCATGTAGATGCATGGAAAACATGTAAACGCTGCCATGAAAGTCCCTCAGTCCAAATTCACTGGAGACATTTCGCCGTGAGAAAAGACTACAAACCACTGCACAATGTACAGCTCCTGCACGAATGGAACTTTATTGAGAACAGTTTAAAATGATGTTAATGTTGTTCACCTGGGTCAGACCATGGGTGACACAATTTATTTCATGCAAATCATGAACTAGATGGGTGGATGGATGGAATTCTAAGGAAATTAAATATGAGAAAAAGCTGGCAAGTGTATGATAGCATATTTATGTACGAAAGATATCAGATATCATCAAAGATATCATTTCAATCAGATTGAAATGAAGGAGATATCAGGCTTCAGCAGAATTTTTTCATGTGAATTTCCATGTAAAGGAGGATGGTTGGAGTAGGGAGACATTTAAAATAGGCCTGACAGTGGCTACTCACCAATTCAGAAATAAAGTAATGACTTGGCTGCACCTTGTGGTTCTTAAAATGTAATTATTTATTTATTTATTTATTTTTTAATCTTTAACAGAAATACAAAAAACATTTCTCCATCAACCAGTTTTCATTTCCTTCACAGAGGGTGAAGACACAAAGCTGATGATGCAAGTCTGTCCTCCAAAACAACACTCCCAAGCACAACATGTCTCCTCGGTGTGCACACATTGATGGCTGCTAATTTTTGCAGTGGAGTCAGAGCAGTGTCATTCACTCGTCTCTCTGTGAACGCTGAAGCAGTGCGAGCTGACTAATGCTGTGCTATTTATGGACGCCAATGAGAGCTTCATGATTAACTGTGTCGAGGGTGGGAGTCAATGCTTTCACACGCTAGGAAAATTTACAGCATAACCTCTTCCTCCCCTGATTCTGTCCATCTGATTTATTTCCTGGCTTTGGTATCTAATCAGTAGCCTTCCTATCCGGTGCACTTCACTGTTAATAAGATAAAGAAGGAGGGAAAAACAGATGCTTCATTTTCAAGGAGGGAAAACACATGAATTATAATTACAATGTCCTGATAAGAATACACAAAATTTATGAGGAAAAAAGGATTGAGATAGCAGCTCTGTAAAGAGTGTTTCTTCTCAGGGTTTCAGTTGTTTTCTTCTGGAGTTGCAGCAGACAATCACCAGCCCGAGTTTCCTCTCTCCTGTCTTTGGATCAACCATCTCTATGCCCTCGTTTCCCCGT
>OMNM01048782.1:0-12942 GCA_900302745.1 Parablennius parvicornis
GTGTTGTTATAAAAGCTGTTCAGTAGATGATTACAAAAAAAAAAAAAAAAAAAAAAAAAAAAAAAATACAGCCTTTTTTATTATTTTATAATCATAAAATGCTCCAGGTTTTCCAACAGTCTTCATGGCAATAAATCATTGCATTCTTTTTTTGTGTAAGTGTAAACCACATACCATTAGTAGAGTATTTTGCCTGACACAAGGTTAATTTTAGTGTATGTTTTTCGCTCTTGCAGAGGCAGACTTTGTGGGTTCGGCTCTTGTGAGGGAGAGTTTTGGCAACAACACTGGCGACGATGATAAGATCTACTTCTTCTTCACTGAGAAAAGCCAGGAACAGACAACAACCTACAGCCACAGCAGGGTGGCACGAATCGCTCGGGTTTGCAAGGTGAGAACAGAGCAAGAAAACAACGCGGGAGACATTTTGCAACAGGAAGAGAAAGTTTGCATCAGGATAACTTGAGTGAAGCCTCAGCTGATAATTGGGTGGAGGGTACTGTAATAGATGACAGCCCGAATGGGGAATGCGTTTGGAATAAGGCCCCAGTGTAATTAGCGGAGCAGACTGTGTAGCTTGATGAATTGGAAGCAGCGTCGGAGGGATGATGGATGATTGCAGGTGAGACAATCTGCTTCTTCTGCAAGCTGAAATGTGAAGGCTTTACATGTCCAGCTGCCAAGAAAAGGGTTAATAATAGCAAGAGCTAGCTGCACAATGTCCTCATCTTGTTGTTTGCTCTTCTGGCTCCTCAAAAAAATAAAATAAAATAATAATAGTTTCACAGGCCTTCTCCTTGGCAGCATCGGCAGCATATTTTCATCTTAATAAGAAGTGCCTTGTGGTGGCACATGTAGTGTTTGTCTAATACATTGAATACATTGAATTTTCAGGGTTTCTAAAGAAGTTGTCCGCTGTTTCAACCTGTCGGAACTTTACTTTTTTCGTTGTATTGGTGTTGAGATACGTGTGTTTGTATCAGAAACTCACTCCACCACGAGTACTTTGAACCTGCTGAGGACAAACAGTTGTATACAAACCTCTATATTACAGTCGGAACTCTTTGCTGCGGGAAGTCGTAATCTTATTGAGTATATCGTTATTGCTCTCCCGTGCCATCTGTCCTACCCTTCAGGGGGTTCACATCGTCTCGCGTGCCACCTTGAGTGCAGTATTCAATCTGTTCTCCTGTTTTGTTTTGTTTTTTTCACTTCCTCTCCCCTCATTTGACCCTGCCGCCTCCCTCCTCCCCCTTCTATTTGTCCTTTTCTTGCTCTTCCCTCAGGGCGACCGAGGAGGCCAGTTAACTCTCCAGAAACGCTGGACGTCCTTCCTCAAGACCAGGTTGACCTGTTCGCTGCCCGAGTACGACTTCCACTTCAACATGCTGCGCAGTGTGTTCGTTATGCCCGGCCGCACGCTGCAGGACACGCTCTTCTACGGCATATTCGGCCTTGAATGGTGAGGGGAGGGGGGGGTGGAATCAAAGTCTCCGGCAGTCGAGGGCTTTGAGGAGACAAATGCAAATGAGCGAGACAAAGATGAAAGAGGGCAATCGATAAGTTGAGACAATAAGAGGGCAGGAGGGGAGGAACAAAGTCTAAAGAACGTCTTTGTCTCATCAATGTGAATAGATAAAGTTCTCTGGAAAACTTTTACAGAGATTTTTGGGGGAAATTAATTTGAATTAAATTAAGAAATACAGATTTATATGGTTCTTAAAGTCATTTTACTCATTAAGATGTCACTACTATTCGATATAGATGTGTTTTGTTATCACTGTCATTAAATAATATTGCAGCACTGAGCTGGGGATTACCTAGAAATACAAAAGGAGCAACTGTTTGAAATGCTATCAAATAAATAGATTTTATTAGCTGGATCATAAAAATGAGCAAAGAAATGTTGTTTATCTCCAGCAGGAGTTACAGTGTGTCACTTTTAACTGATCAAGTCGCGACTTGCAGTTGCAGCTCTGCATGTTAACCTATCACATTGAATTAATGAAGAATTCCGAAAAAGCACCTCGTACTTTAATATTCTGGTGCATGAGAGTTTTTCACTGAACAACCTAAAGCCTTTTGTTGCCTGCAGCTGCTTCTCAATATATATCTTCAGGTACTTGGTTCAGTAGTTTTAATGTAAAGTAACAGCCGGCGGGAAATGGTTGTTGCACAGAGGCTGTTCAGCACTCGCTGAAAGAAACCAATGAGATAAAATTACACTGGATTACAAGTATTCACCATTTTCCTTCAGAATTGTTTTATGCAGAATAACTGAGTAAAATCATGATTTCTTGATGGAGATTAGTTAGGTGCCTGAATCAGTGCAGTAATGGTATTAACATATTTAGGTGTATTTTTATATATGCATCAAAACTGATCTACTTTACAGTGAATTTCATTCCCCACTGTGTATCAGCAGATGTTTTGTGATGGAGTAAACATAAACAAACATGATTCAGTTTGTTGGGATGCAGCTGTCTCCTCTTCATTTTCTTCCCTCCACCTCTTGAAAACCATTTCGTCGTCTCCTCCTTGCCTCATACTCTTGTTGGAGACTTCTAATCAGCTTCATACGATCTCTGTCAGTGGGTTTCCCCGCCTCCGTCCTCTGTACTTTCCTCCCATTTGTGTCTTCCCGTTGTTTCGTCGAGGTGAGCCACTGATCTGCTGTATGTCCCCCTGCTGTCACTATGGAAACCTCGGGTTTACTGCTGTTTATTGTATTGCAGCTCGCAGTCTGCTCTTTCTCACTGTGAGTTGTGTCTTTAGGAAAAACGTGAAGGCATCTGCAGTGTGTCGGTTCTCACTGTCTGAAGTCCAAGAGGCCTTTCAAGGACCCTACATGGAGAACCAGGACTCGGGCTCTAAGTGGAAGGAATACACTGGAAAGATCCCCAACCCTCGACCTGGAACGGTGAATACACTTAGTTCTGCCCTCTCAGTCTCTCAGCTGGTGTTTTCACATCTGTGGTGGAGTTCCCTGATACGGACAAGAGTTGGACAACAAGATAAAAGTAGCATTATGACTCCAAATCACTTTGTGCTCACACTTTCATTAACATGGAACAAAAGGATGTAAACTAGTTTGCTTTAGTGACTGTTACTATTACTAACTTCTATGTAACTTCATAATGCTATGTGAAGGGGTTAGCACAACTAATCATGAACCACTTATGAAATGTCAAATTGCATGAAAATACCAACAATAATTGCAATTGTATGAACATTTATTACAATTAATTAATAAGATTAAGTTTGCAAGGCACCTCTGAACCCCAATACGTCATGTGTTTGGTCCATTTCCAGCTCTTCAGCCCCTTTCGTTTACGCTTCAGTCAGACTTTGATCAATTAGGACCAAAGTTTGTTTAAACATGGGGTCTTGGTCCCCTTGGTCCACTTGTTTGGTGTGCACCGGAGTGCAGACAGCAACGTTCAACAAATGGACGTAATTAACACAACAGGACCAAACACAATAGGTGTGGAGACGCTCCTACACTTAGTGTCAAGCAGATAAAACTGACCCAAAGTGACGAAGCCATAAAAGGAGAAGACGTTGAACAAGACGAAGTGAAAATAATACAGAGGATGAGTTGAAGTCCCAGAGGATGATGCTCAAAACAGAACCAGCTTATGTCACAGAAGCCCATTTCCTTGGCGATTAACTCCAACTCTGAGCTTTGGTGACAATGGCTTAGCGCCGCAGCCTGGGCCGAGGCTTCGTTAGCAGGGACAGACATTATCCACAGCAGTGTCACTTCGTTTAGCTGGATGTAATTTTAACTTTGCTATTAAGCGGGAAAAGGGAGCTGGTCAAGGGTTTTAACTCGAGAGCGTGAAAGCCTCTTAGGAGTCAGCTGAAGTCATTGGAAAAGGACAAAAAAAAAAAAGAGTAGAAAACTTAGTCAGGTGCAGAGAGCTGAGTTGTCAGCATGAGGCGGCTGCGGAAACCACACAGGCTCATTGTCATCAAAGCAGAAGTTGCATTTTCAACACGTACAGTCTAAACCCAAATCACCTATTTTTTTTTTTTTTCTTGATCCTCTAATTTTCCCAGTCGACCATTTCGCTTCGCCTCATAACATCTTCTTTGCTTTGCAGTCTTTGGCCTGTATTTCCAGAGAACTTATTACACATTGGATAAAAATGTCGCTCTTTTGTCTCTTCTGCCCTCATCATTTGCTCCTCTCGTTTTCTGTCTTGCCCCTGCAGTGTATAACTGACTCTCTGAGGGCCAGAGGCATCAACGTCTCCACCTCGCTGCCTGATGATGTGCTGGATTTTGTCAGGAGGCATCCTCTGATGTCCCAACAAATCCAACCCTCAGACAGGCGCCCCCTTTTGTTCAGGAGGACCACAGACTACACACATATGGCCGTCCACGTTTTCCAGGGGCTAGATGGACATATGTACCACATACTGTACATGGGAACAGGTGTGTTTACATTCCCGTCAAGGCATTTTTTGGGAAATGCATGTATTCACTTTTATGCTCTGTGCTTGGTTTATTTCAAACAAAAGTGTGACAATATCAGACTATTTGAGTGCAGTAATCATGGAGCTCTGTTTGTCACTGAGCCCAGGGCGACTGCATCACAGAATATTATGAGATATTTGTAATGTTTGAGGATTTTTTTTTTTTCAAACCTAGCTCTAAAATGATAAGTTTTGGGTTTTATGTATTCCACCTACTCTGACAAACAAAGTTGTGGATGTAGCTATTCATTTTAAAACTGTAGCTCTAATTTGATTTACTTGACACTAGGGTCTGCTTATTGTTTTATATGGTGACATGGCAAAAGGTTTGTTTTAATCCAAGGTTTTGTACAGATTCTCTACATGTAAAAAGCACACTTGAGACATTTGAAAGTGCAATAGTACAATTATCTTTTTAAATGAAACATGTCTCTACCTGTATTTGCACACTTGGACAGTTTATATCGCAGAAAATATGGATCTGCTTTATTTTGTTATTCTATTTATATATATACAGTATTATATTAACTTAATTAAGATTATGACAACATATCCAACTGGCTGGGTACAATTTTGAGCTTCTGCTACTCAGAATTGCATATAGTTTAATGGCCAGCACATGAGAGAAAATATATTTAAAATGTTTAGACTTGTATTTTTCTTATTGATTAGCCAATGCAATGCTAGGTTTCACATTGTGTGATCCACATGTTTCATTTCCCTAAAGTTTCAAGCCAGATAAGAATTCACAACTAGTACCTGTTTACAGTCAGGTTGAAACCAGTGAACTTCCAATTACAAGCTTGCTTCCCCAACACTGAGGCTACAATTGCCACATTATATAATTTAACAATAAACAACTGAACTAGTAAAAAGGAACACCACATCTTAGACGCCTGTACTTTCTTTAATTCACTGATAACAATACATAAAAGCAAAAACATCTGTTCATTTCTTAATTGAGTGTTTGCAACATTGCAAATTGACATGATAATTAATCTTCATCTTGATGCTTGTGCTGCTTCATTTCAATGTTTTCCTTTTGTATCTTTTGCTCAGATGACGGTTGGCTGCACAAAGCAGTCGAAGTCAGCGGTCAGCTGCACATTATTGAGGAGCTTCAGCTGTTTGAACATCCACAACCGATCAATAATCTATTAATATCTGACAGACAGGTAGCGTCTCTCGCCACTGTACACTTAAAACACTTCATACGCAGCCGCCTCGCTCCTAAAATCTATTATCTTCCTCCTGCCTCAGTCGAGCGTGTACGCGGCCTCTCCATCAGCTGTGGTGCAGCTGCCGCTTTCCAACTGTCGCAGATACACGTCCTGCTACGACTGCATCTTTTCCAGAGACCCTCACTGTGGCTGGGACGGAGCAGCGTGCGTGGACATCATGACGCACACTAACAGGTTTGTGTATGTGAATCAGACAAGTGGTCGAAGAACACTTCACAACAAATTGCATCTGAATTGAATCTGGTTATTGTTTGTCTCTGAGGATACATTTCTTGGTAGTTGCTTGTGCAAATGGTTTAACTGTTGCCCCTGGAGGTGAGCTGGTTCATGGTGAATGACACACCTTGTTGCCTGAGTGAAACAAGCAAGCACAGACACTCGGACACCTGGTGTATAGTTATTTGTACTGTTTATTTCTGTTAATACCATACTGGCTTTCACACAAAAACTTACTCAGTCCTGAAAAAGTCTGTTTTAACATCTGTTTTTCTTCCAAATTTGTTATTAAAAAAATTGCTCATTTCACCCTGCTGTATGTTGTTTTCGACCTTGAGGTCTGCTACAACTAGCCCAGACTTTGGGCTCATTTGCAACATTTTACTCCTTGTGTTCCACCCTTTGTCCTTGTGTTGCTACGATAACAGCTCCACACATGTGACAAGTTTGTGTCACGTCTTGAAGGCGTCAGCTTAAAACGGGTTTGATAAATTGTCAGAAGTCTTTCCTACAGCAGGTGTCCTTATTCTTTCGACTTGAGTAATCTTGAGTATCATTGTGCCGTGTCACCGTGTCACTTCTTGGAACGGTTGTGTAATCACAATGCCGGCAGTAACTGACGTCGGCCTTTGATAGTAAACTGTGTCAGTCTGTTCACCAGGCAAACAAACTTTACTCAGTTGAAAATATGGCAGCAATAGAAAATATGAGACATGTAACTGGAACAGTATGAACTACATTTAACTGTCTTACAGTATTATTGTGACCTTACTGTAGAGTAATTGTACATGTTACTATATGCACTAAAAATACTTTTCTGCAATAAAAAATGGTTATCCTTTTGTCATTGTTCTTATTGTTTTCTTCACAGATCCACTTTAATCCAAGACATTCAGCACGGCAGCATGGGATGCAAGCACACACAAGATGGTACGCAGAGGTCTCAACTGCCGCTCAGTAGTGTCGCTTTAATGAAGTTGGCTTTTAACACATAAAGGAGATTAAAAATAGACAACTCCAGAGATGCATAGTTGTCATCATATGGCATGAAGGCCTCTTTGAAAGTTGATTATGTGCACTGTGTTGGCAAAATCCTCTTCCCCTTCTTCTTTAATCACATTTTTGCCATCTCCGGAGAAAAATCTCTTTGATATTCCAGGCAGGGAAACGCCGTCTCTCACCTCTCAATGTCTGCCCCCTCATTCTCTTTGCACGTGAGGTAGTACAGTGGCAGGAATTAAAAGATTTGAATTGGGAGCTTGTGCCTCGATAACTTTAGATAGTCTCTGATTATTGTAGCTGATGAACAGTTAACATATGAAGTGTGTCAAGGTCGTGGTCTTATTTAATGTGGCTTTGCTGGTGTTTCAGGTGTCTCCCAGCGGAGCCGCTCCGTGCGGGTCGGCGATGACGTGCTCCTGCAGTGTGAGCTCAGCTCCAACCTGGCGACGCCGATCTGGACTCGGGAAGGCAGTGAGGTGCAGGGCTACGACCTCAACTCAGGCTTTCGAACGGGCACAGACGGCCTGCTGATCATCGAAGCCCGGCAGGACCAGAGCGGCATGTACACGTGTCACTCGCTTGAGAACAACATCCAGGTCGCCATCGTCACCTACAACGTAACCGTCCGCTTGGACCTACCGCCTTCGCCACCTGTTGAGTCGGCTCGTGACTCTCATAGTCTGTTTGCAACGCCGCCAGTGCCCACCGAGCATCCCGCCTCTGAGAGGCCGTTACCACTACCGCTGGCTCCCCTTATGCCCCAATCGAAGCTGCTCTCCCCGAAGAGCATGGAGGCCGTGTACCTGTCTCTAATCACCATCCTAGGAGGTCTATGTGTGGTCCTCACCGTGGTCTTGGTCTACGTGGGCTTCTGTCTACGAGTGGGCCAGAGAGGAAAGTACTCATTGCGTGCAGCGGCTGCGGCTTACCCGGTCAGCAAGAGGCCCAGCAAGAACAGGAAGCAGCATAGAAGCTCCTCCCACATGGAGCTCAAGACCATCTCAAGCCACTGCAACGGCAATGGCTTGTGTAACGGAGTTTCAAAGGTGCACAACGGTAGCGTGGAGGACGGGGGCTTCCTGCAGATCGTGCCCGGCGAGGGTTACACTTCTCCCAATAAAGAGCCTCCTCCCCCGGCCCCGCCACTCCCTCCCACGCCTCAGACTCCCTCGCCGGAGTGCGACTTCCCCAGTGGGCTGTCGGCCACGCTGCCCAGCGTCCTCAGGAGGATGAACGGGAACAGCTACGTGCTGCTGAGGCAGAGTGACTCTGAAAATACGTCACCGCACGGTCACTCCTTTGCTGAGGAGCTCAACAAGATCTTAGAGAAGAGGAAACACACTCAGCTGCTGCCGCGGCCGGACGAGAGCTCCGTATAGAGGGAAGTTGCTCCCCTATTGTGGGTGGACGATTGTGGTCTTGGTGCCTGTCACATGACTCATTATTGTTGTGGACTGAAGCAATGAATGAGACTCACACTTACTTACTTGGAATTCTTTTTTTTTTTTTTTTTTTTTTGACACTTTCATCCAGAGGCTTTTTGAAGCAACTTGCATTCCTAACTGAGAAATCCCATTGAAGGACCGAGCATGAAATGAAAAAAACATTTTTTTTTTTTTTTTTAATCTACCTCACTTCAGTACTGCCCAGAAGGACACGTGAAATCAGATTGCAGTCTGATCCGAGTATCAGCGCTGGGATCTCACCTGCAGGAGGATCTCCGCTCTTCAAGGAGCCGGGCAGGAAACATGGACTCCAACAAGGAGCAGAGCCACACGTGACTATGAGTACATGCGACTAGTCGATCCAGACCGAGGGGGCAGCGAGCCAAAGTTTTTCTTTGACCGTCAAGTGCACAGATGGCCTATGCATTTTTAAAACCTGACATTCACTCATTATAAATATTAAGAGAGGCTGGACGTGCGAGCGAGGGAATGCGGTTTGCAATGTTTTCATACTGACTTAATCGATTGCAATAACCAACAGAAAATAACATGTCTCACACCAGCCGAGTGCATAAGAAAAGGGTGAACTAATCATTATTTGATATCGCTATGAATCTTAATCAAAGAAATTAAACATTTTGTAATTTATTACAATGTTTTCTATTAATCATTAACTGGATAATGCACCTTAATCATTTACAGAGAATTTATCACATTAATAATTGTCAAACCTTTATTTATGAAGAGTTGTTAGTCATTCCATAGTGTGCAGGTTTTTAACCCACAGATGAATATATTTCGACTCTTCCTCAGTGTTGGCAGGGATCGGCTGCAGCAGCCTGCGACCATAAACTGGTCAGCGCAGGTACAGACGATGGCCGTTTCCATCATTAATGATTAAATGTTGCCTGATCTTAAAGAAGCCCCATGATGGCTTTAATTACAGTGTTTCAGTTTAGCTGTCCTTTCTTAAAATGGAAAACAAATTGATATCAAATGTTAATTTTTGATAGATAAGATATTAATGGAAATGCATGATGCTCTTAAGATGCTTGAAAAAGTATTAGATAGTGATTATTTCACCAAGTATTGAAACTGTGGCTTTTTTTTGACAGTATTATTGAGCTTAATGCACTTTAAATACCAGTTTTAACGTGCTTTGAGAAAGTTAATGGACACTTTCATTGGAGTCTGACACCCGGCGGCGCCAGCTGAAGGACGATATTGGCCTTTTTTCAGTGTGAAGAGCTGCGACTGTGGAGGCCACAGCTGGACCTTGTTTTGTCACACAGGATCATAAGAAGGAGGGGGTGGGAAATCAAAACTAACAGTGACTCTGTCTGAACTGATCCTGAATCCACCGCTGGGGGACACGCTGCGTGAATCCAGAGATCGGGACGACAGACTGCAGGGCAACGGTGTTCACCAACAGCACCCAAGGTTAATACTTTTACATCTTATCATCACATTCTACATGCCGGCACTTTGCCAAACAAGCACTTAGAAATATGAATCATGGACTTTTACTGCATCACCAAATGTGGACAGAACAATGTTTCTGATTCATCTTAATCCATAGCTGTTTGTATGATCACAGGTTGTTGATCTGAAATTAATGGAAATGTTTTAGTGTACAGAGTTCAGAGTGAAACGAGCTCCACGGTTTTGTATTTATGTCAACTAATTCATGTTATATCAATCTTCAAATGGAGCAACTTCAAGAAACTCTGCAGCTCCACCACATCATTTTGTCAGTAATTTGGTGATGCAACTCAGTTGGTGTTTAATTCTTATCAGTGAGCTTCTGCTGCGTCTGACTGTTGTTCTTCTCTCTGAGCGCTGCATTAATTAAACACTTGTCTTATGACAAGGCTGACCTCACTGGAGAAATCTCCCCAGACATTTACGCAATGTAGCACTCTGAGCCTCCAATTATTTTCTCCTACCCTCGTTCTCAGGGTGTGGTTTTGTATTTCATTACTGTATGACAAGAATGGAGGCCCAGAAACGACCGACATGCTCAACTCATCCCCGTAAACACATGCATACAGCGGACATTTGTTTCCCTCGATCACACTGTGTATTAGCTTTTGATTGAAGGATGATGCGAGGGTGTGCGATATCGTATGGGCTCAATGATGAGCCGGGTTTTCTTGTCAGGCGCTGATCAAAGGAATAAAAGAAAGTGTAGCTTCAGACTGTGCACATTAAAAGCTTTGGATAAAAACTCTTAGATCTCGTCTTACATGATGACACGGTGAGATGAACGCAAATTAACATTATTGTAAAAAAAATACAATTGCAGTCGGTGAGTTGTAATTTCTACTGTGCTCTGGTCGTCTAAACTCATGTCTCCAATCCAGACAAGTGCTTGAATGATTTCCTTCTCATTTGCAGGTCTGGTGAGCAGAGGTCAGTCTGCATCGGTCTCAGTTTATATTTACGGGCGACCATCTCGCAAGCAACGTCAGACTGACTGCAGCGGCGTTCTCTTAATGAGTGGCGGAGTCGAGACTCACCATCGTTAGTGGACAGCGGAGCTTGAAGAGAGGCTGGATAAGGGCTACAAGCATGAAAGTCTCTGCGCCACCAGCCCGGCTTTACACAACTGGGATAGAAATCATCATCTTTAAGAAGCAGAGCTTACTCCTCTATCAGCAGCGGTTTGTGTGCAGAAAGCATCCTCCTCTGATGCAAAGACCAAACATAACACACTGTTGTTGTTTTTGTTGGGGTTTTTTTACTTCTTGCATGAATTGTTTCAACACTGTTTCTCTTGAAGTCAAGGCAAGGACAAAGATAACTAATTACTAATGAAGTGCCAAGGTGGATCTTTGAAAAAAAAAGAAAAGAAAAAAAAGCTCTGTGAGCCTATTTTGTTGCAAAACCAGAGAGAGAGAGAAAAAACAAAATCAAAAAATGTATTTATTTTGAAATTTTTGTACATTTTTGAATTTGTTGTCAATATTGCTGTTAAAGTGCCACTTGTGAGGACCACGATTTACTTTGCACAAAATGTGATAAATAAAAGCACTGTAGCCAAAAGCATGCAGAGGCTGCAGCACAGAAGTGAATATTTATAAACCTACTAATGGGAAACACCAAATTACATACAACCCCCACTGTTTTCCTCCCCATGAATTAGGGATTACTCAGTTTTTTGTTAATTTTTTTTTTCCTCTGTAAGTAATAGTTTAGTTTGTATATCTGTTTGCATGTTAAGCCATGCTTGAGCACAAAGCAAATTATACTTCATCTTTTTTTAAAATAACAGAATACAAGGCAGTGGGTTGTTTCACATTTCAGTGATTTAAATAAAACTTTGTACTCTGCATCTTTCTTGTGATTGTTGCATGATCCATCTACCTTCTATGCCAACTTAGAATCTGAGGGTGCTGGAGCTGATTCCAGCTGACTATTGGTGAAGACCGTACAGTCTGAACAGGATGCCAATCCACCGCAGGGCAAACAGAGAACCTTGAATGTCGGTCCTTGTATCTAACAGGTAAGAAGCGGCAGATGCAGCTATGATCATAAGTAATAAATAGGATCGAGTTCCTGCAGCATGAAAGCACAAATGGGAGAAAAATGAATGTTATTGTGAGAGCGATGTCTCAAGGCTTTTCACAAAGTGCACATGCAACCCTGACCTCTATTGATTCAGCGTTCATGAAAGAGGAGCATTTCCTACTCTCTATCTGAGCATTTTAGAGGTAAGAGAAGTGCGTTTGGATCGGAAGTTGGCATGTTCGATCCCCACAGCTGATAGGTCAACGCTGTGTGTCCCTGAGCAAGACCCTTGACCCCCGCCGGCTCCCCAGAGTGCCGTAAAGTGGCCGCCCACTTGTGGGGGAAAAAAGAATTTCCCTAAGGGGATTAATGAAGTACAATTAGTTTAGTTTAAACTTAGCTTTCAGAAATGTCACGGTCGATAAAATAACCACAACCATCAACTCATGTTTCCTGGTGAGAAGGCTTCACCCTGCTTCCCTCCAGAAAACAACCTGATTGTAACACATTAACGGCAGCACAACAACGAAGGCCATAAACTGGACGGTCGTGTCCTGCATGCAGTGCCAAGTACCTGCAGTGCGTGCAGCTTGACGTGTGATTAACAAGCTGTCATGGCCGGCGTGTTATTTATGTAAAGCTGTGTTACTTTAATCAGAGTCAACAAGAGGAGCGTGCTGTGCGCTGGAGTGGAGGATCAAAGTGCTTTTTGTTGTTTTTCACTTGAAGCAGCATTTCTCAATCCTGCACCTGTGCTGCTGCTGCCTATAGGCGTCTCCCTGTTTCGTTGCTGTCAACTTTAATAGATGGATCCAAAAATGAGGAAACACAAATCTAAAATGTGTCAATAGAAAAGGGAAGAAGAAGAGTAACACTGATGCTCTTGTGAGATTTGGAGCGTGACTGAACATTTTGTGATGTTTCACATGACAAAATGTGACACTGTTGGTTCGGGTCATCTTCTGCCTGGATGGGGTGGATCAGGAGATGGCGTGACACGATGGAAGCAAAAGAAATGTTTTTCTCGCCACACAAAACTATGCTTAT
>OMNM01048783.1:0-18892 GCA_900302745.1 Parablennius parvicornis
TTACACAATTGTTTTCCGTCTTGGGATTTGCTAAATCTACTTATTGAAAAAATATTCAGTTCCTGTGAATATGATATTGTTTGATTTTACATGACAAATTAATAGAGAAATATATCTTACTTTGCTGCCACCTTCCTCAGAGCATCATCTGACGCGTGATTTCGTGTGATGAAGTTTTTATCAGGTGTCATTCAGAGGTCAGACGTGGAAATCTGGGATTTGGGGAATATCATTTCCCAGACAAATTTTTTAAATTTTTTGAATTTTTTAAATTTAAAAATGTTTTTTATTTTATGAAAAGATATGGAAAAAACTATGTAAAATATTTTGCTAAAACAGACATTTTATCACTATATAGGTACAGAAGTGTCCAGTTGCAGATTATGTATAAAGACCCACCCAGTTTCAAACAAAAGCTTCTGATGATTTTTATCTCTTTATTGGCTAATTCAACAGCCACTAACAAGAACTAAATAACTAAGACACTTTTCAAACGAGAGTGTATATGCGCAACAGTTATAGATATTTAAGTCCTTTTTATTTCAACACAACGGGATACACACGGATAAATGTGAGTGTTTTTCCAACGTCTTCAAGTGCTGGATGAGTGTATGTTGGCAGTGCCCATCACGGGAGCCTCTCTGGTGACCACATCACTATGCCAACTCTCTACCATGCCAGTCAGCAGCAGCGCCGCTAAGTAGGTCACACTGCAGTCATCCCAGCTTCACAGTCGGAGAAGGAGAAGAGACATAGACAGGGAGAGAGGGAAAGAGAAAGATACAAAAGAGAGATGGAAAGGGAGGCTGAAGATGGAGGACAATATAGGAGATAAAGGAATGAGAAGAGAAGAGACAAACAAAGGCGGAGCCACAGGACGAGGAGCACCCGGAGGACTGACTCAGGAGAAATGGCAGCAAACTGGAAAGGATAGAGAAGAGTCACGAAGGGAGAGTGTGATTTATATGGATGGATTTTTACAAAAGCAGTGATAATTCAAGACAGCGGCATTCAGGAGGAACAGAGGCAGAGAGAATAGCCTTCATAAAAGTTGATGGGGAAGCAGATGAAAGGAAATCTTGCATATACAAACTCAATCTGCACCGACAATGCCCAGCCGATTCTTGCATCAAAAGAGGCCGTATTGTTATTCCGCCGCTGTTTGTGCAGCAGGCAGTGTGCAATCTTGGTGAATGCTTCTTCAGTGCAATTGAGCTACTGAGCGTGAATGCACAGCCACAAAAAGCCACTGTGCTGCTGCAGTGTTTCTTTTAATGTTCACTTCCAGCACAGTCATTCTGGATGCATCACTCAGACACACCTCAGGTGTAGGATTTAATTATGCCAGTGTCTTTAAATTCGATCGAGCGGTTTAGATTTTGGAGACATACTAATGGAAGGTAAAGCGTGAATCTAGTGTCTGCTCATTGTGAATCACATCTTCATGCTCAGAGTCTGTAGTGACTTACTATTTTGGTGTCACTTGCAAATAAGCTACACGATGCAATTTTGGGAACAAGGATTAACATGATTTCCCATAGTCCCCCAGTCTGCGTCAGAAGCTCAAAGCACAGTCGTTTGTGCTGTTTAGTTTCCAAAGATTGGACTCATCTTTTGATCCTCACTCAGTTGCTGTTAGAACCACATACAATCCACCACAATACAGCTAACAAGCCTCTGCAAATGTAAAATATAGTAGTTGGTCAAGGTCAACATGGAAGCATGTGGGAAGCTTCAATTAAATCTATGGTCTGAATGCCAAACCAAACCTTTGTGGAAATAGAGAGCTTCCAAACCCGTGTACAGGTTTACAAAACCAAACAGGTAAAGTTAAGCAGTTTAGAGATGAAGCGAGAGAAGTCTGGTTGAGATGGTTTGGACACATGCTCAGGAGGGATAGTGGATATACTGGACAAAAGATGTTGGAGATGCAGCCTCTGGGTAGCAGGAGAGGAAAAACATATCACAGAATATTCATGTATGTGGTGACGGAGAATGTAACAGTGGAGGAGGCAGAAAGAATGATGAGCTGGAGCCAGATGATGATCTCCTGTGGCAACCCCTGAAGGGAGCAGCCGGAAGACAAAAAAGGAGAATCTCATTTCTTATCAGCTGTGAAAATAGCTGGAAAAAAAAAACAGGAGATTGACAAAAGTACCAACAGAGCCTTTTGGCAAGACCTTGCTATTGAGAGCTAAACTATAAAAATGGCTAATAAGGAATTCATTGTTAGCTTACCATGAAAATACTTTTTTTTTTTACTAAAGTTGGCAAAAACATACACAATAAGAAATCACTCACCTATGCCTGGAGTTACAGCCAGTCAAGAGGGTAATACGTGCACATTCTGTGTCTATACAGAAAACACATTCAGCTGCTACACAGGAAGCATCCGACGACAGTCTTCAGTAGATTTCAAAAATATGCTTTGCATCATGACTCACTCATGCCTAGCACTTTTTCGATGTGTAGTGCAGACAGATAAATGTAACATAACGTACAAGAAGAATTGGTGAGCGCTTCCTTTGTCACTTTACCCAGCACAACTAAAATTGTGTTTCAAAATTCAGGAGGGTTCAAAATAAGAACAAATTATTAAAAATATGGCTTCAGTTAAAACACTGAAAGGAAGACAGAATATATTTTCTCCATAAACTGATACATTTCTTTGTATTAATTCAGATAACATCTCTCCAATGTAATACAAATGAGCTATTTACCAGTGGTTGTGGAGTTATTGGTGCGTTTGTCTCACAGCACGATAATCCCCAGTTCCACTCTGGTTGGGGCAGTTTTTATCTTGAGTTTGTAAGTTCTCCCTGTACTTGAATGTGTTTTCGCAGGATTATCTGGTTTCTTTACCACAGTCAAAAAAAATAACAGGCCTCTGAGGTTAATTGGTGACTCTAAGTTGCTGTCTGTGTTTCCCTGGGATGGATTGGTGACCTGTCCAGTCTTGAATATGCCTTCACATAATCAGATGGGATTGAACTCACTGCTCTTCAGTCCTGAATTGGATAAAGCAGGAACATAAAACGACTTTGAAAAACAATATGCTGAGAAGAAAATCTGTGAGCATTATTAAGTTAATAGAGTATATTTAATGTAGTTACCATATTGCTTAAAAAACACTTAAATCAGTAAATATTTTTTTTCTTTTTATGCAAAAGCCCCAAAACCTAATGACTCTTGTCCAGAAATATACATTGAATTGTCATTATGCTTTTTGATGAAAAATATCTGATTTGCGAAGGTAAAGACACACTTAGAATGTATCTTCTTCAACCTATCTTCATTTTGTTGTGAGGGTTGTGTAATCATTCATCCGGATGGACACACACACACACACACACACACACACACACACACACACACACACACACACACACACACACACACACACACGAGAGCCAGCAGCCCAACAATCAATCTTGACAACATTTTCTCTTCCTTTGGTGCCCTTGACAAGGCTAAGCTGAGCAAGAGTGGCAGAAGCACATCATTTATTATCTTAGCCAACGTGTCCATACCTGCAGTGCTTCATTCAGTCATGATACTGAACGATATCTACTTCTGAATTCCTCCACTGAAGCCAAATTGTGTTCTTCTAGCTTTAGGAGCCACAATGAGCGTATTGAAATGCAAAGCTGCACAGCTGCAGTGGGAGACAAACCTGTTTCCTATCAAGTCTTATGTACTCCCCTCGGATGTGCCACCATTTAGAGGCAGAACGTACGCAGCGAGCAGTGTTTGCTTTCAACCTAATTTCACTGAATGCTTCTCTAAATTATCTCTGATACTTCTGTATAGAAGTGTAGAGGCATTACATTACTTGACAATGTCATTGCTGTTCAGCATGGATACATTTTCTAATTGTTTGTGCCGCTTTAGGTCAGTGTTGTGTACACCAAGGTCACAGTTTTCATCTTGCGTCTCAATATGAGCAAAAGTGGTGTGTGTGTGTGTGTGTGTGTGCGTGCGTGCGTGCGTGCCGATCAGATGTGTAATAGTGACTTCACTGTAGCTGAGCTACGCAGCTGTGAGTCCTGATAAGACGCAAGACATTTTTCCTCAGCTGCCTCTGATCTTTGAAGATAATGCAGCATCAATTCTTTCTAATGCTTCAGTTTTGTCTTTCACCACTTCCGTTCAGGGTTTTTCCATGGGATCAATCCATGTGCTTTCGGAACACACACACACACACGCACGCACACACACACTAAACACAATATTAACCAAGCACACTGCAACAGTTTAACACCCTCATTTTGTTATTAATACCTGTGGCCGTGTCAATAGATTCTAATGCCAGTGCCAACGCCTCCTAATGGAATCACTTACATCAGCGCAGCATCTCACCTCCTCCCTCTCCTTGAACTGTTTTCCATGCAGAGGGTGTGCAGTCCTTCAGCCCTCCCACTCAGCTCACAGCAGGAGGGAGGTTCAGGAGAGAGTGATGAGGGCACCAAGACAGGAGCAGAGTGCGATACTTTTCACAGATATGGTATGGATTAGACAAGAAGCCCTACAAAAAATAACTGTTAGTTTGTGCCAAGTGTAAAAGTTAAAAACAACTACAAAAATCCCATCCTATTTCATTATGTATCAATCTGTGGCATCACAAGTAAAATGGTATTCTATTGAATAGCGCTGTTATACAAATCTCTTGAACTGTGATCTATCAATGGAAGGAAAATGTCATGGCAACTGCTTCTCCATCCTCCTCACTTCCCTCCTCTTCTGTCTTTGGTCCATCTGATTAATCTCTGGCCTTGAGCCCGTTGAATCTCCGCCAGAGATCGTGACGAGTGAAGGGCTGTTGACACATCAGTGAAACACCTTTTCTCTTCGAAATGCTTAATACCACCCTGTCTGTGGCACAGTGAAAGGATGAGGCAACTCCTCCTCCTCCTCCTTTTTTGTTTTCCCTCCAGTGTCCAAATACTCTGTACCGAGTTCATAACTTCTTATGCATTCTATATACATATACATTAATATTGCTAAAAACAAACAAAAAAACTCAAAAAATCCTTTCCATCAAGATTAGTAGTTTGAAGCAAATCAACCTGAGTCAGTTGTGGACTTGTTGGATAGTATTTTTAACTTGAGATTTGCACACAACTGAAGTTGGTGGTGAGTGTTTTACAATAATGTTTTGTGACTCGAGCCACAGCACGGCAGCCGTACATACATTTTCAATACATTCCAGTTCCCATCTGATTCAAAAGACATCATGTAAACATTTCTGCCTGATAAAATTGACTCTATGCAATTGAAATTACCATCTGCTGTAATTTCCATCGTATAGCTCGGGGTAGGAGCCACAGCCGTGTTGATGAGCCGAAGACAGTAGTCAAAATTTCTGTGAAAATCAGTTACATAATGTCAACAGGGATTGTAGAGAAACTGCGCCATGGATATTTTGTTGGTGTTGGAGATTTAAAAAAAACAACAACATGCAAATAGAAACACAACAAGCTTTATTAGCCTAGCCAACAAATCAATCTTCAATACCGGTATGCTTCCTGGTAAAAAATTGGATGTAGGATTGTGTGTGCAGGGCACAAACAGCCAACACTTCAAAGCCGCGTTGGATTGGTCCACTGGCCAAATCAGATGATATTCTTGCTGCTCTTTAATCCACCCTTGATACGACTCACTATATTCAGTGTAAATGAATAAATCTGTTCGATCGACGACAAAATGATTGCAAAAGATCCTTAATCTCAAGACTTTAAGAAAAAAAGTGAACTAAAATGACTCAACATCTAGTTCGTTTTGTTGAACATCAATCTAGTTTGGAATTTCTGAGCGAGGTCATCTTTCTCATCCTTGTTTACATCAGAACATTTAGTCAAATTGGAACTGTGATTCATCAGGGGCAACAGAACCTCAGTGGTTCCACTTGCTGTTCCTACTGCACACTGTTTTAATGAAATTGTCAGCTGATTCCTGTTTTGAAATCCCTGACCAGTGTTTTACTGCACATTTAATCTTGATATATCCGACCAACATTCGTCAGAGAGTTCGTGTCCATCCTCTGCCCAAGGACAAATGCTACCATTCCTTTTGTTTGTTTGGTTTTTTTTTTAGTTGTGAACACCAGGAACAAGAATATTAAACATTCAGGTGATAGAAACTTTTGACAGAACACAAAGCCAACATGATAAAAGACCATGCAGATTGTGAAAGCCTGAATAATGAAGTGATGATTTGAAAAATTCAGTCTCCAGTTTCTACAGCGCCCATCTTTTACTTGTCTAATGTTTCTTTACTCAACAACCTTTTTTTGTTTCCTGAGCTAGAGCTGGTGCCCCATCTGTCTGGGCCTACACTCTGAAGTGATGCAGAGAAAGATGAAAGTGTGCATGAATATGCATGCATACTGCTTTGTGATTGAACCTCCTACCAAAGCAGCAGCTCCAGTTACAGGAGGCTATATACTTTATTCTTTTGTATTCTTAATCTTTCAAGTAACTCCTGTTCCTATATTCTCTCTGTCTTCAGTTTTCTCTTTATACAGTCTGTGATTGTTGCCATTAACTCTTTATGACCTGCAGCAACGTTTATGTAACTCTCCCTTTGGAGTTGCGTGCCGAGTGAACCAATTATAGATGGTGCCAGTGGTTTCGAGACTCATGACCAATGAAATGCATCATGATCCGAAGAAATTACAACTTGAAATCTTGCTGTAGCCAGAAGAAAAGCACACAAACGTCTCACACTGTGGTGGAAGGATAAATGCTTCCTCAAGTCTTAATCGGTTAAATTGGAACTAGTTAAGTGGTAAAGCTGTCTTGTGTCACTTCATCTCCATTTGTCCACTTGTTTCCACTTACAAAGTCAAATTAAAGAACAGACAGGGATAACATGCTGTCCTTGTGCCTGCTGTGATCACAGTGTAAAGTGGGTCGTAGACTCAGCTATGAGAAACATTGTAGGAATATAAACTCCTCGGATATTTACTTAGAAGCTATCTTGTCATTGCTGGGCCTCTGCAGTCTATTCTTGCACACTTTCAAAGTCCCAATGTGCCTCTCCGGTTTGTCAGTGTAACTGAGCAAGACAGCGTCTTCCTTCGTAATTGATACAGGTGTCTAAAAAATGTAAAATGATTAAACTTTTATTCAGACCTCTGTTGAGGACAGAGCCTGTCTACTGGATGGAACGACGCTCCAAGATGAAACTAAAAATGAAGTCTCATCATCGCGCCATCACTTATTGCTTCAGTCACAGGCACCATACTAGGACAAGGCTCAGCCCAAAATAGCACAGTCAAGTCTTTTCACCACTTTTAAGAGTTTTACTGTCCTGTCACGCAGACACGGACATGTTCTCTCTGCGAGCATGCTGCAACAGTTTTATAGGAGTGTGGTCTTATTTGGTTTTTTTTTGATGAATCATTTCAATGCACAATATTGGCGCATTGTGTTGGAGTTATAAGAAAAAAAAGGTGTATGTATCTGTATGTATGTGTCTGTGTAGTTGCCTTTTGTGGAATGTCAATGCTGGATCCCATATTTGGTCATATATATTTGAGGGCTGAGGTAAGAATCATGTGAGGTTTGTGTCAGCAAGTTTTGAGTTTGTTTAGGGGTCATGGGCAAGACAGGAAAAAAAAGCCTTATCTCAATAGAAAGGCCCCACCAAGTGTGCCAGAAGTGTATGTGTGTGTTTTTGCACTCCCGCTTCGTGTGACTTTCCTAAACGGTCACAGACAGTAAACTGTCAGTAGAAGCAAACTGGTGCAATTATTCTCCAGCATTGATTGATGACACAGCGGGCCCCGTCTAACGACGAGGGTCTCCGGTTCTACACGCCCTTTTCTCTGCCGTGCAGTCAACACGCATACAGCACACACTCGCACACGTATTGTCGGAGCAATGGAAATGCAGCGAGCAGGAACTTGTTGGAACTACGGGCATCAGAGGGCGATACATCAAAATCCTCCTCAAATGCAAACACTTGCAAAGCCGACACGTTTCATAAATCACCTGCGGAGGCTGTGTGTGTGTGTGTGTGTGTGTGTGTGTGTGTGTGTGCGCCTCCGAATCCTCCTTCATTTTCCTCCTTCAGGAAGTGACCTCTATTTACTTGTCATGCGTTGTTACTTCGATGCACACATACTCACGCACAGACTCACACACACACACTTCCTCTAGTTACCTGTCATACATTATTACCTCCCCTACCACACACGCACACACACAGTCACCGCAGTGCAGTGCAGCATCACATCATTGCTATTCATTCCAGCTGTGCACACGATGCCAGGGGACTGGTCCCAATATCACTACTAAGGAAGACGATGTTCCACTGAGAAGTTTTGACGAAGGAAGAAACAACTAAACCCTTTACAGTGTCACAACATAAATGACCATACAGCAAGTAACCTCAGAAATAATACAGCAAGTAACCTCAGAAATAAAAGACTGCACGTGACTTTGCTTCAAAGGGACACCACGCACAGACAGGCTTTCAAATTTGCAACCTCATGGTGTATGTTCCAACACTGACGACAAGAGCCTCTCATTTCACTACGCTGACAATAGTGTACGAGTTCAGAACACCCCCCCCACACACACACACACACACACACACACACACACCCACACACACACACCCACAAACACACACAGCCAGTCATACCCACACGCTCAGGATGTGCTACGCATGTAATAAAAAAAGGGGTAAGAGAGGGTGTCTCCGCTTGCCGAAGAGCCTCAGAGCGGAACAGATTCAGCCTGCCGCTTTGAGGTTCTGCTGCACCCAGCCCAGCCTTTGAACTGTGCACGCGTCCAGCCTCGTGGCCCGGGGTAATTAGCATTTCACCGGCATCCATCTTCAAAGGTGGCAGGGGGAAAGCAAGGTGCATCACACACACACACGTTCATATCAAAAGAGGGTCCATGTCCTTCCGAGGTGAGGTCTAATGTCACAGTTTAAAAAGCTGCCGCAGTTAAATGTTCAGAGTGCTCGGGTCATGTAACAGACCCACAACAATCTACAGAGGACCTCAAGGACATTGTGACCCAGGAGGATCGTACAATGTGTATCAGTATTTATAGCAAGGCTGGAACAATTAATCATTTTGTCAATAGGAGTAAATCGCCAGCTGTTTTAAATGTCATCTGTTACATTTTGTAAACTAGACATTCGGTTAATCATGGAAAGTCTCTGCAGATCCATCAATAATAACATCAGGGATCACTTTATCATCTTTGCTTGATTTCATGATTAATGACCCAGGAAGGGACTTTTTGTGAGAAATTACTTTTGAGAGAGTTTAAATGAGTTTGCGGCTGTAATAGTTGGTCAGATCATTAGTACACTGTGAAGAATGAAGGTTCTGCAGTCATTTTCTGTCTGGAGCTTTTCATTTATTTATTTGTTTTTTTTTTAAAGAATTTCATGTAAGCAGGATATGTAACTTATGATAACATGTTAAGTCATCCTTCGGGAGCAAACAATGATGTAGAGGTTAAAGAAAGATTGAGTCTGGGATTCTGGACTTTGGAGCCTTTCTGTGAAAAATGTGCATGTTCACTATGTGGCTTTTCTCCACGTACTCTTGTTTCCTCCCACTCCCCCCAAACAAAACATGCATTTAAGGGCAGTGGTGACACTAAATTGCTCAAATGTTGTGAATTTGTGTGGTTGTTCATCTGTATACATTTGACCTCAGATTGACAGGATGCACCCTGCCCTTGCACACATCTGGGATCAGTGCCAGCCCCCCATGACTCTCAGTGAATAAAGTGCTGTATTAAGTGAAAGAATGCAGCACATCATTTAATTAATCTTCATTTCTCAATGTCAAATATTGTTCAGTTGAAAGAACACATTTAAAAAAAAAAAAAGTTTAACCCCTTTCTAAGAAATCATTCCAAAATCTCCAAAATGTTTCACTTATGTTCACCATGTCATGTAAATGGGCCCACATAGACAAAGTAGAATTGAATTGTATTGTATGCAGCCTGTGTAGCCGCAGTCTGAAACAGCTTAATCCTCTGAGCCAACACATCAATGAGCTTTTCCTTAATTACAATAAACAATGTGTATTAATCCACTGCTGAAAATCGTTCCCAACAAATGCACTGTTTACTCCCAACTGAGCAGTGTTTGCTAAAAACTGCAGTTCACAGCTGATTTAGGAAAAAAGGAAATTACGACACCTTCAAAAGTACAAACGCAGACATTGTGTGGTTCGATGACAGAGATTCAGTTATTAACACAAACCACTATTCTTTTTCTAACCTTTGTGGAATTGTAGCCAATTGAATCATTGTTTAAAAGACCATGATGGAGAGTTATGGATACACACATATTCAAGGGAATCGTGAGCAAAATGTTTTTTTTTTTGTATTTTTTTTTAATTCCAAAAATTCCAATTCAGAATTCCAAGCAGTCAGTGACTCAACTACCAAAACCAGAAATTTTCTACATCATAACCATATCATTTTAGCACCTATGCTAGATTTCAGATAATAATACTAGCAATAATAATACATTCAGAGAAGAAAGCAACTATATATGCATTTCACCAGAGTGAGAGCCTTTTTCCAGGGATTTGGCAAAATGTCAACCAGCCACTGGCAAGGCAGCATCAAGATGACTGATGAGAAGCACATAATCAACATCTGTTAACAGCCAACATCATTAAAATACTTCCATTAAAACATTTTGTCCCTTCAGGGTTGTACTAAAAAATTGTTTTTACTCCTTTTATATCAAATCAAATCCAACTATATTAGTATAGCACTTTTCATACAAGTTTGTAGCACAAAGTGCTTCACACAATTAAAACTTGAAATAATACTCACTGCATAGATTGTCTAATTTTATATAATGGTATATCAAATTTGTCTCTTCTCAGGTCATTTTATTCTTCCCAGGAGAAGATGCTGGTTGTGTGTTATATTTTTCATTATAGCCACCAGTTTCACACAAGCGGTATCAACTATTTAATCATGTTCAGCATGACGGCAGTAACTTAGCACGGCTGCTCTAAAAGACTGCACACCCTCCTCCCATCACCAAATAATTCATCAAAAACAACATCCTTTACTTCCACTACATGTTCTAGTGGTGGAAATAAATAAATAAAGGTGTCTACACTTACATAGCACATTTGCACCACTTTTATCCTTCCACACTCACATAGCAACAGCTGTCTTGCAAGATCTCTGCCTATTATTGGAAAATGTTGGCTTTCATTGTACGGCCCAGGGACACATAGACAGGTGGAACCAGGAAACAAACTCAAGATCACAAAATTGGACAAGGCTACTTGACCACCGGAGTCACAGTTGCCACCAAATTACCATAATTCTGTTAAATTAGCAAAAGAGAAATACTTCAAATAATCCCCAAACATCTCCACTTTAAAACAAATAATGGACAGATATGGTCACGTTATAAATTGCATTTAACTTTCCATGAAACGTGTGAAAAGATAAACAAATCTCAGAATACGGTTTAATTGGTTGGATAAAGACTTTGCTGGGAGAGAATGAGCCTAATCCAGGTGGAGAGTCCTGCAGTGTTCAGTCGGCCCAGTCAATCTGCGCTTTGAAGGCTTCTGTCAGACATGTGCTTAAGAGAAGTTGGAGTGTACTTACCACCGGCTGTACATCTGCTGAGGCTCAGTGAGAGCCTCGTGTCTCATCAGTGGGAATCCACTAACAGAGGGGCTAACAGAAGACCACCAGCTGCTTGTGAAAGATAGGAACAAGGGTGACACGGGGGATGATGGGGAAGATGTGGGTGAGCGAGTGAGTAGAAAAATAGGCCAGATGTGAGAATGCAAGGAGGCGACAAGGGATTTTTTTTTTATTTTTTTATTTTTTTTTTACAAAGAGGATGAGGTCAGAAAGAACCGAGGAGATTAGACTTGGAAAACATGTTGGAGAGATGTTGCTTCATAGATGTGCTGAGGTTAAGCTGAGGGACAGAACACCGCGTTCCATAAGTTAGTCATAAATGACTCAGCTGTGCGTGATGTTTACCTCGATGCTGCACAAAGGAGACTGTCTATGTCTATTAAAGCGTGCACTGATTTTTTTGTTTGGCTCCGTATGAGTTTCTCCACCCTAAGGCCAAGTAGTTGCGGAAAAATCGGATTTAAGTGAGTCTCGATGTTCTGCATATACTGTATATTTCCTGGCTGTGTGCCTCATTAAACTCATAACACTCATCTGTACTCTGCTCTGATAGGATCCTCGCTTTGAATCGAGGCTACAAATATCTCCTTTATTTTCATTAACTCTAAACCTAATGCGTTTTAGTTGTATTTTTCTTCCATTCACTTGTTTTTAAACTGTGAATTAGAAAACCAGAGATTTAATTTGTATGATAACACTGGTTGAGCAAACCCAAAAAACTGAATTGATGTATAAATAAAGCACTACAGTTCAGAGTGATAAACACCCAGTGCGGTTGAGTCTGAGGTGCATGTGATCATTTTTTTAGTAGATTGTCAGATCACAACAGCAGATAATTGTTGAGATATTTACAGAGAAAGTGGAAAGATATATTCACAGTAGAGTGATTTAAAATGAAGTAAATTGTTGTTTTGGCAGTAGATAAATTAAACAGTTATCAAGTAAAGCTATATGAATATGGTGTAATCCGGTGACAATATAAAATTGGTATGTGGCATGTGCGCTGTTGATCCCACAGATGGCTCTTAGCTTTAACTTCATAACATGATGATTCTGATTCTTTTTGCTGGTTGCAAGGCTCCATGTGGCAGAAAAATGAGTATGTATGGCAGAGGATGTAACTTGAAATTGTTATTAGAGTGTGTTCTGTGTGGCCAAATCACAAGTCTGCAGAAGGTGCCAAAGTGAGCAAAACCATCAACATGTTCACTCTTGATTCAGTCGCCTCGCAATCTTACATGGAAACGGTTCGACCTCTTAAAATCTCAGGTACTATGTGGTTGGATTCAATTGAATGTCTACCTATCATTCTCATTTATGTCATTCATCGGAATATCTTTATTTTCATGCAACGTTGAAACATATTAAGCAACTTCTCAAATGTAAAACGCACATGAACTCAACAATTCGAATTCTCCTGTTCTTGACGAAAGAATTCAACATTTTTCTGCGCAAACTCATGAAGGAGTTGTCATTGTCCTACACATATGCCCACTGATCATGTTATCCAACTGATGCTCATTTCCGCTGACAGTGTGTCTGACTTCATGTTTTATTCAGTCGTGTTTCCCTCACGTCACTCAGACGGACTAAAGAGATGCACGGTGGATAGCCAAGCACGGACGAGCCATCACTCATCAACTCGCTTAATCCGCACACATTGTTAAAGGACCCACATGCACACACACTTGGTTTGTATTCCCCACCTTCAGGGGACACTGCTTTGACATACATTTATTTCCCATGTATTTACTGTCCCTTAAGCCATCTAACTGTTATGATATCAACCGTAGCAATTACAACCGTAGCCAAAACCCTAGTTCAACCTTCAAACATGTTTGGATTTTAAGCCGTTCTACCTGGACCGGTCGCCAATCTGTCACCTGTCAACTTCTTGTATATTCAAATTTAAATTCTAATCCCTAGCCTAACCTCAAACCTACCCTCACCATATCCTGACCTTTAAACAAATCCTTAACCATGTAATTATTTCTGCCATGGGTCACTGTTCAATCATGTTCCTAGCGATATAGGACGAAGCAACGCACACACACACAGACACACACACACACAGCACATTAATGACAGACTGAATTTATCACACAGCTCTGGTGCTTTACAGATGCGTTACAATGTGGGAACAAAGAAAGATCATTGACACCCATATTATCAAACCAAAGAAAACTGTATGAAATCTTTTTATTATTGAGCGAAGATCCAACTCAAGCCAGCACAATTTGTCCAAGCAACAAACAAACACTTTTTTTCTGGTCAGTTCTAGCTGCTTGATGTTTTCAGGTAATTTAAGATGGAGTGTGCTGGGCCACTTCTGTACCGCCTGCTGTGAGTTTAGAGGACAAAACCATCCCAATAAATTATTAACCAAGCTTGTGTCACCGATTGTTCCTTCAAAATGTTCTAAGCATTCAGAGGACGACAGACTTCAACCTCTTGAAGGCTTTGATTCTTCCCTTTGTATTAACTACAGTCAAGCTGAGTCATTATTGTTTAAAAGATCCATTGACCTGTGAATGATCATCACAGACAGGACTACTCAAAATGGAGACCCGGTTAAAACATCATTTGCTGGAAGTCCATTATATCTGGCTGAAGGATGTTCACAGGCTGCGGTGCCAGTCCTGTGGCTGAAGGCTGGGAGCTGGCAAAGGTAGCTTGTCAAATCCTCGACAATACACACAAATAGGGAGGACAGAGGAAGATTAGCAGCCTGCTGAGTAGTTCACATTGAATGGTGGTGCTGCTGCAGCCGGAGGAACATCACTCACATGGCGGCCAAGACAAAAAGGCTTTGATCACCATTTTTTCTCTTGTTTTGGCCTCACAATTAAATCTCGGAAAAACAGCAGTTTCACATACATGTTCTTTTGATGAAGCACTCATTTGTCACCATTTAGTAGTGTAACCATCTGTACCAATTTGTGAACTGGCCTGAGGAGAGTTGGATCTTTGTTTTTGTTGTTGGCAAACATCAACAGCAGAGTTTTGTCATTATTGTTGCTCTAATCAGGGGCATGTACAAATCTGGTAAAGTATTTATTTACAGTGATGGCAGTAACTTTTGCATGACATCTGTCATTTAAAATCGAAGAGGATAAAAATTAATTCGATGTTTGGATTCCCATCAATTCCAAGCAGCATGTCACATAACATGCACCCTGCACAACTTTCATGAGTGGCTTGATAACAGTATTTGTGAGATAAGCCTGTATGCATACACGGTGGTGCTCTGAAGTGGGAATATGTCATGTAATTGACTCAATGGTTCACTTTTCAGAGTTTTATTCATAAGGCTGGTTAATGTCCAACCACATTCAACTGGTGGTACTATCTATCCAAGATCAGGCCAATTTGATATCGTTTACAGAGAGACTCTGTGATCTCGTTCAGTCTGAGAAAATAAAGTTTCTCATGCATGCTTAATGTAGATGGAAGCTTTATTTCAACATGCATTTCCTTTATTGCATATAGTTCATACAAATCATTTCCATCATTTGTCTTCGAGTGGGGTATATTGTCCTTCGTGCGGGGCATTGCAGACAACAACTGACTGGGACAAAGCTAATGGTGACAAGCAATAAGAATATATAATCTTGTCTTGGTGATCATATACAGCCATTATATACATGTTATTTCATAACACTGCACAATAGTGTATTGTTGTAATTGTGCTGTAGATGTGTATGCTGTAGGCCTTGAGTTAAATGAATGTACATGGTGTGTCATTAGAGGAGGATGTAAAAGAGCAGCCAAACAGAAATCCAAAGGTCAATATGATGAGCAACACTAAACTAGAGAGGTAGTTAATAGGAGAACATGAACAATTGTCTATGAAGCATGACATTTGAGCTGCTGCTTGTTCCAACAGCTCTTTTGAATCATAAGAGTTGATAAAGAGCAGAATCACAATAGCAAAATAGGGCTATCTTTATGTGAAGTTTAAAATACTGTGGATGCATTTTCTTCTTAGATATAGTTCTAAATATGGACATGTAAAGTTTTCCAGTTATATAACATTTAAGCCTTACAGAGTTCAGCTTTTGATTTTCCACAACTGTGCAAAGTTTGAGGTGTTCCAGCAGAGAGCGTTGGCTCTGCAGAGGGTTAGCATTTTTATATTAATAAAAAAACAAGCACAGCCACAGCGGCAGCAGCACTCTTCACTGAACTCACCCAATCTTTTCTGCCTCACTGGCAAACCACACATGTGGCCCTACCCGTGCTGTGTTTGTTTCAGCCTCTGCGTTTGTAATTTTTATTCACAGGATTGTTTGTCTCAGTACTCTGGCCAGAAGGTAGACAGAGCTAAAAGACAGAACCCAGGAAATGTTTAAGCTTTTGAAATCGACACAATATAGTTTGGTTTGGTAGCCAATTAGCAGAAGTATCTCAGAAAAAGTCGAGATGGTGGGAGTAGGACAGGTTTGGGGAGAATGATCAAACCCATAACAGATTAAAAATTCTAACATTGTATGGGCCATCCCCCTGCTGGGCTGCTGGAACACCTCATAGCTCTGTATCTCAAAGACTGCATCTTTTATTCACTGTAAATGTGGTGTGGGCTGAAGAGACTGGTGCATTGTGTCTGAGATGGATGGATCTTGATAGCAGCACATGTCTGGACTGAATGGATTCCTTTTGTTGATCTCTTCCTCAATTTCTGTCTCTGTTCTGGCTTTTCCCCCGAGATCATATCCTGTACTCCATCTCTCTATGTACTGCAGCCATTTTTTTCTTTCACAGCTCTAACAGCTCCGCAGTTACCTTCCAAGCTTACTCTCCTTTTATCTTCATCCCCAATATTTTCGAGTATTTTGTATATCCTTTGCTCTTTCCCGCTGAATGCGGTGGGAAAAGGGAGGCAGCTTGGTGAATGCACCACCTGCTTGCTTGTCACTAAGAGGTACGACTCTTTCGAATCCAAACAGCCACAATCTAAAACACTACATATTTCAAAACGTCGCGCCTTTCTCATTCCTCTATGTGCACAGCAGCCACCATCTTAAGGGATTTTCTGAATGAGGGCTTGTTTCAGCCTGTTTCAGCTTCTCTCTAATGTCCTGTGCAGCGCCCCCCCAGGTCCCCAGATAGGAGATGAGAGCAAGATAAGATGGATAGATGTGGTGATATAACTGCTGGCAGCAGAAGGTCACCTGATAAAAAAGTGATGACCGATAGAGCGCTGCTCCAGGATACTCACATTTAGTCTGTAGTTGGGAGTTTACACCTGGTTGGCTCTTATGCGTTGCAGTACCAACTCAGGAATTAACACCAAAAAAAAAAAAGGGACTCACTCACCTGCTTCTGTTTGTTTTTTTCCCACAGAACAACATTGGGGGGAATATAATAATAATAATATAATTATGTTTCCTCTTGAAACCTCACTGTATTTAGACTTTTTATTTGATTTAAAAAAAAAAAACAAACTTAAAGAAATAATTTTCTTATAGAGCTGATAAAAATCACATCAGAGTAATTGAGCCTAATTGACTATAAAAAAAAAAAAATTCTACATTTTATTTTATTAAATACTTTTAATCATGTCCCTGTCTGAAATGGCTTATTTATTTATTTATTTATGTCTCCTTGCTGAAACCCCACTTTACTTTCTTTGTGCTGGTAATTTGACATCAGCCTCATTTTTTATGCCAAGCATTGACAGGAGAAATAATTATAGTTAAAAGCATTTCCTTGAATATTTAAACCTTCTGGGTTCTGAAAAGAAAATCACATCAGGTTCTTTTTTTATGAGGAACACCTATTATATTGATTTGTGGACCTAAAAAGTGTTTAACTTCCCTTTACTACAAAGATTTATTTATTTTTTACATCATTACTTCAGGTTTTTTTATTCCAAACCAATAAAGTGTGTTAGCTGCCATCTGCCTGAAATAGATGGTGGAAATATTATGTTGCACTATTTCATCAACAGGCTACAGTCTCACACTTGGCTGCTTTTGGCAATAATTTTCAGTCAGAAGGCTACAGCCTAAATGATTCAACCTTCTCTGGTCTGCTGCTTACTTCTTGACTGTTGAATAAGCTGAAAAGTATCAGCCCTATAGCTGGCTCTTGCTGTGGATCTGGAGAGGAAGATAAAATCTCCCCTGTGTGTCTCCCGACCACGCTCCACAAATGCTTGTGGATAAAAATGACCTGGAGCTGATGCTAACTTCAGAGCTAACTCACTTTGGGTGGACATGCAATACACCAGACACAAAAACTGTCAACACCTAAATATCTAACCTTGTTGTCCACTTACTGAAAATGACAAGCGCTAATGGAACAGTGAAGCCTTTTGATATTTCCGTCACTCGTTCATTGTCTGAGAGTTGCACAGCGATGATAGCACTTGTCGGTGAAAAATGTATTATTCTCTCACAATTAATCAAATGAAGAACACGTTCCATGTATTTAGAATATTTTCATTTACTAAATAAGGACATTTTTACCATATTAAGTCTTATAAGTTACTATGGAAGGATAACGTTACAAAATTTCTAATTGTTGTTAAAATAAAGTATGAGTGTAAGTACATGTATATTATGCCAACTTGTGCACTTGTCATTCATCAATCATTCATTTGCTGCTTCTACATAACATATTTCATGAAATGATCAATTTAGTGGGAGTATTTGGTATCTATATTGACCCAGAGATGTTGACAACTTATGTATGTTTGAATGAATGCATTGTACCTATAGGGTCGACAGAAAATACACCAAATAAATCACATTCTTGTGATGACGTGTGGTCTGTCATTCACAGTGTTTTTAATAAGTGACTCCATTTGCTGTTTGACAAGCTGGCAGCTCAGTTGGGATTATTTCCGACTACAGGATCTGTTTGTGTGTGTTTACATCGATAACCCATCTGGGCTCACACCATTTTATGTCAAAACCTGCACTGATGCAATTTTGTCCATGAGTCATTTGATGGAAAATTGGTTTATCAGGCACAGATGAACAAATATTTTGTTTTTACCTTCGTTCTGCTCTGGGACCGTGTGATCAGAATTTATTTTCCTTCGCTGGGCTTCTTGGTATCTACATGATTAAATTCATTTGACAAAGGTGTGGGTCGGTTTCCGTTTTGGTTGTGTAGAAAATCCAGAAATGTCTCAGGGAGAAAAAAAAAAGTATGTCTGACTCACATCATGCTGTTCCTTGCTGTTAATTAAAGTGATACAGATTTGTTAATGTTGCATACAG
>OMNM01048784.1:0-20073 GCA_900302745.1 Parablennius parvicornis
TGTAAATCATCCTAAGTGTTTGTTGATAAAGATGCATGAAGCAGCTCTGGTGAGAATCCCGCTCAAGGGCGAGTATTTTTAGTTGCGATGTAGTTCTCAAAGCAGATCGGCATTTGTATCTGGTCAGGTGGGAAACACAAGAATAGGACCGTTTAAAGGGAAAATGAAGTTTCTTGCTAAAATCTTCACTCTCACTGCAAACGAATGTAAGCTCGAGACAAATCTTTTCCGATTAAAGTACCACTCTTAGTTGATGTTGGTAAGTAAAACCTTAAAATATTTACAGTTATTAAAAACTCCATCCTATAAACTTTTACATAATTCCCAGTGTTTCTCCTCTCAGTGAGTTGTCAGAATCACTTTTTTTTTTCTCTACAAAGACTGAAATGTTGTTTTCAAGCCAAGAAAAACTAACTGTGGCAAAATCCAGCCTGACAGCCTCCTCCATCACAGAGTTCTTTATCCAGCTCAGGTTTTGTGGGGTGCTGGACCTGTCCCAGCTGACTATGGTAAAGGAACAGTTTGCCCGTCGGGGCCGGCAGCCAGCAAACACAGAGACAAACAATGACACACACTTGCATTCTAGAGTTACCAAATCATGTCTAATGCATGTTCTTGGACTGTGGGAGTCCAAAGCAAAAAGTCAGACAGATTTGATGCCCTGATCTGTCGTCTGTATTTACAATCAAAATAAAGATCAATGAACTTTTGCCCTTCTGCTCAAGTCAAACTCTTGGTGATGAAAGTTTCAGTGAAACCCCAGAGATCAACCTGGACTGAATCTACTTGATAGGAGGCGAGTGTGGTGACAATTATCCAAGAGATTAGAAATCCTTGGTAACCAGCTAATTTAATAGGTTGTACTTATTGGATGTGTTCTTGTATTTTATTTTTTTTACAGCAACATTTTAGACATTACAGAGGAAAAGTTTTCATCTCCACAGTGGCTATCACTATCCCGTTGTTCCTCTTGTTATCAGCAGAGATCATTAAAGCTTAATACATAATCAACCGATGCATAGAAAGCTCATCAAATACACACAACTGTCTCTCCTATTAAAACGCACTTTAAGATTACTGAGCTGGAGCAGTGCCATTCATAACGTTTACATAGGCATAAACAAAGCAACAAATGATCCAAGGTTTCATTGTAGCTCCAGCATTATTAAAGTAGTACTCATAACTACTAAAAATCATGTTTTAAAGGTCATTCAGGATGTTTTATAATGATACAGTAAAAATTTGATGTTTTGACTTTTTAAAACAAAGAAAATAATTTAGAATGAAAGAAAGCCACAATGTGTCAGAAATCATGAAAAAAAAGAAGCGATTTCTGTGGATATTAATCTTTCACATGACAATAAAAAAGAAGCGACATTACTGCCTCAGATACTGGGGCCTTTGTGTGAGGTTTGCGTGTTCTTCCTGGTTGACTGTTTGTATCAGGTGACATTTCACCTCGAGTAGGATAGGAAGAGGATCAAGCCCCTGTATAAAGAGGGGTACCACATTGTTCCAATTGTTGGCACAATGACTTCACAACAGGAAGTCCTGTGGGTTTGAATCTAAACAGGTGATTTTCTATTGTGCATGTATGAAGAATTAATAGACAACCAGTGATTTTAAATTAGTTAAATATTTGATTATAAATAAAATTAGCCACCTCAACGTGCTTTGGATGAACTGTTGCATTTGACTATATGCACACATGCTGACGCCTTTCATGGACTGCGATGAGGCAAATAGGGCTTCTGTGTTTTGTAGATGCGTTTGGCAAGATCGGACTTCAAATCACCAACTTTGTCTTTGTTTCAGCTCTGATGACCTGTCTAGACTCAATGTTTACTTCGATATTGTCATTGAAAGCTTTGGCCACGAGGTGGCACATGTACACTTCTTCATATTGTCACTGCTATTGAGTTTCTGGTGATACAGTTTTTTTCTCCTGACTTGAGGTTATACGAATCATGCTGCAGATCTACACCTACAGTCTCCTGCGATGGATCACACACACACACACACACACCATAAACAGTCCATTTCAATCTGACACAGTCAAACAACAATGCAAATTACATGTTTATTCAGAAATCATTTACACTGAATATACTCCGCAGTGGTTCGTAAAGGTAAAAAATAAGTACATAAAACATTTCTATTGACAGATAAAGACTTTGGAATGTCAGGCTTTTCAATGCTAGAATTGTTTACACATTTACAACAATTGCAGACGCACTTTTTCATATGGGGGAAAAAAGTATTTTGACAGAAATAAGGGCGCTTGGACTGTTTACAAACTGCGTGTCAAGAGATACCATCCAATGTATTACATTCAAGCTGAATCGTGTAAAATGCTATTCACATAAAATCACATGGAGAATATAAGACATCTAACATATAAACAATAGTACAAAAGTGTATTCCTTTGGTAGAAAACATGTATCTCTGGAGAAATTGTGCTGGTTATGAAGATATACATCTTGCATTTTTACAAGGGGGCTGGCAGAGTTCTTCCATCCAAGTTGCCAGTGGACAACATGGGACTAAACATTCACCTCTTAAGGAGTGCTGCATATTGATTTTTGTTGGCATGTCATGAAGCCAGAGCAGCCCGTTGACATGCAGAGCGGCTGTTTGCACTGGCACTGCAGTTCAGGAAAAAACAAACAACAAACAGCAACTTGTGATTACAGCATGAAGGTGTTCATTCACATGTCGATCTGTACAGTACTTTGGTTAATTTTCGGTCACTTTGCCCAGGATATTGCGTCCAAGTGTAAACTGTGTGCCCCTCAAAAAAAAAAAAAACACCTTATAAATGAAGCTGTGACTCATAACAAAATAAACCCACAGAATTTTTTTTTTTTTGTCAAAAATCTCCAGACTTATCTTGTGCATTAAATTTGGGCAACTTACTGCACGGAATTTCAGACAGTGCAACTCAAACTTGAATGGAAGCTTCTTGCTCTCAGAAGATCTTCAGTCTTTTGCCCGCCGCGCGGCCGCCTTTGGCCGCTCTCTGGCTGGACGGGTCTTTGGAAAGAGGACAGTACTTGATGGTGTGAGCGTTGTCGCCGTTGGCACTGCAGAGGGGGCAGGTGTACGCCCGGAGGATGGGGCACAGCACACGGCCGTCCGCCGTCTTCAGGATGTGCGTGCCGTACACCTCCTCCGGAGCGCCGTTATTCCGACAGAATACGCACACTTTGGGCTCCGGCTTGTTCCGCTGCGTCTGTTTGCGTCTGCGCTCCATGGAGAGCAGGTCGAAGCTGGCGAAGTTGCCTCCGTAGGAGGACGAATCGCTGCCCCCGACCTGCGAGTCCCCGGCGAAGTGGTCGTAGGGCCTGAGGAGCGATATGCGCTCCCGCAGGTCGTAGATGGAGATCGGTGGGGAGCCGGGGGCCGCGCAGCAGCAGTCCATGTGTCCGTCCGCGTCCCTCCCATGCGCGATTACGCAGGAGCAGACCGAAGAATCATCCTCCAGACCCAGTGTCGACTTCAGGGACTCGGTTATAGAGTTGGGGCTGCGAGAGGGGCTGTTGATCTTATTTTTGGCGACAAGTGTCGACAGACCGAGGTAGTCATTCCAAAAATTGAAGGTGTAGTCGTACGGGGACCGCGCGTCCAGATACTCGATGTCCATCCTGTCACGGCTGCAGAGTGTAAAGTCTGCAGAGGTAAATAAGTCGTGTGTTTGTCAGCATGTGTCGAGCCTTCCTCTCTCTTCTCTTGCTAGTTCTAGTTTGCGAGCATTGTGCGTGAAGGCGTTGATAAATTCCCCCGGAATAAAACACGGGGGCGTGGTCTGGTTATAGTTGCGTGTGTGCCGCCCCCCCTTTGGAGAGTCCCTGGAGCAGAGCAGAGAGTTACTGAGCTGGGAAAACAATTTCCCCTCCCATAATCTAACTATTATCACCGCAAGCGTATCTCTTTGTGTTAGAAGAAAGGCATCAAGAGGCTGTCTGCTGTATTTTCCCTGAAACTATTGATTTTTGCCTGTATTGCTTTAGTGTGTGTGTGTGTGTGTGTGTGTGTGTGTGTGTGTGTGTGTGTGTGTGTGTGTGTCTCTGTTTGTGTCCCTGTGTGTGATTCCAGTCGAGGACGTACGGCCTGGATGATGGAGACGTGTACATGTCGTCCTATGAAAACAGATTCCGTCTGTTCAGCTCGGTGGAGTACGAGGGCCAGCTCTTCATGACCCCGCTCAACTTCATCGAGTCCGTCACTCTGAACGAGCCGAGGAGTGAGTCAGTGTCTCCGTATCAACTAATCCTCACCACACACAACATCGTGACTGCAATCCAGTCCAGCTTTCACAAAATGAATCTCCCACATACATTATCAACTGGTAGTTAATGGCTGATAATCTGCATCACATCGAATTATGTCACATGCTTGATACCTTTTTACTGCAGCTTTTTCATCATATTGACGTTTCTGGGGAAAATAGACTTAAACTTAATGTGGACTGATTAACTGCTGTGCTGTCTTTGTTTTAAAGGTGATTCTTTACAGCTCTAGACATTTATCTGTGACAAAAATAGTTCTGTTGATCGTAAAAGTTGCAAACTGCTGCCTTTTTCTGTTGGCCTCAGTTAAAAGTGGTGATTGATGACATCACTGAGGAAATACGGATATTTTTCTCTTCTATTGGTCAAACAATATCTAGTAGGGAGTGTAGGACCTGCAAGTCTGAAAGATGATGAGTAAGGAAGTGATGGTTAAAAACAAAAGTTAAAAACATTAGTATGTTATAGCTTTCATGCAAGTCTGCATTGAAACAAAATGTAGAGGCCCATGCTGGTTCGCTTGGCTCCCTAACATGATGCACTGAGTTCCATCTTTCATCGTCTAGAAGGTTTTACCTAACTTCTGGATATGGGAGCTTATAGCTGGTCACACAGGGAGAACATGCAAAGTCCACTCTGACAGACCCAGACTCAAACTTCGGATAATTTGCACATCGATGTTTTTACTGTTTTTAATGTCAGATTCTGTTGATCATTTGAGTTTTAACAGAAATAGGTCATTTCCTTTTTGAAATAAATAATAATTTTCTAATCTTCATGCATTTGGATAAACGCTGATAACCTGCCTCCGTAACCTTCACTGATCTGTAGATGAATTAACTCATTTCGTCTGTCTCCATTTGCTTAATTGCAACTCTCCAATCACTTTTAAATTACGCAACGCTTTAATGACAGTTTTAGAACAGGGAGCTGTCGTTGTTTCCCAGAATATCTGTGTTGCTGAGGGCCTGTGAAGTGTCATCGGACAATAAGTCACGGCTTGAAGTGCTTCAGTCATAACACCTGCATAAAGATAGACATCTTTACCTGCAACCCCAAAGTTTATGGCTCATTTGTGTGGCAAGAAACTTACAGGGACCCACAGAGACTAAACAAGTTAGCAACGGTGCCATAAATGTAATGATAAGGCGATTTTTCTGATTACTGCGATTGATCGTGACGTAAGGTGTGTGGTCGGCTGTAATGCCGAGGGACGTAAACAGCAGGTGATAATGTAACAACGTATTTCCTTGTTGATGATAAATGATTGATTAAGGAGCTTTATGGTTGTAAACAGTGATGTGTTTTGGCACCTGATGCTGTTTTGACAGTATTTTAGATAACAAGTGTTGTGTTCCAGCTCAACCAAGACAAGTCTTTAATTATTGCTCCTGGAACTTAGAGATAAATAATTTCTTCAAAACTGCAGGATACAGTGCACTGAAATACAGTAAACTGGTGGAAAACCTACTAATTATCTTTAGTTAGAATTTTGTGTCGCTCATAGCAGTACTCGGAGAGTCAAAGATTTAACCTTACTTTGTTGAATATTTATTAATTTAAGGTTTACTTCAAGTAAACAAAATGAATAGTTCACATTTATGTTTGATAAACTTGATTCTTAATTAATTTCACATCATAAAAATGTAGATTTAAAAAAAAATCCTACTGTAAAATGTAATAATTTCACATTTGAGTCAGCATTATGTGTTATTTGGAAACATGTACCATCAAATGTGGTATAACTTCGTGTCCAGCAGTTACCACTATGACCAAATGAAGATGCACATTTGGTAATGAGAGCTAGAAAGAAAACAAACAACAGTGATTTTAAGATCTTTTTACTGATTTATATAAAAGTATAATGATCTTAATGCTACCTGTTATATATATTTTTTGTTCATGTAATGTTATTTTTAGCCCAGCTTTTAATTAAATTAGATGTTTTTATTTAATTTAGTTTTTTTTACTGCTTTGATAGAGCACATATTTTTCAATTTTGTTACTTATTGCATTTGAAATTACTTATTTACTGACTTTTGACTTAAAGTGAACAAAAAATGTGGTTGAAGTCAGGTCAGAGAAGAGAGAAAGTTCTGATATTTTGATGTATGAATCTGAAATCCACAAGATGTTAATATCTATATATTGTCATATTACAATACTAAACAAAACTGTCAGATAACGTATGTTTAACCAGTGTCATTCAGAAATAATGACGTGCCGTTTGGGAGTTTATGCGTTATTAAACACGAACAGAAACACAAATCTACATCATGGATGATTTCCCTGTTGCCCTCTTTGATGGGGAGCAGGTCACGGCGATCATAATCCCAGACACGAGGCTTTAAAATGTGTCGGAGGAAGGTTGTTGTCACTGTTATCGATGTGGTTTCCCAGCCGGGTGACTTTACGACTCGCCCTCCTTATCACCTGCTTTATTGGCCACTGGAATGTGTTGGTGGTGATACGCAGCTTGTATTTCTGTCCACATAAACACTTGTTTTCACTTTTGTTTCCCATTTCTATGAACACGGCTTGGTCGTAGCTAATGTGTTTATGTAATTCTGCCGTGTGAAATCACCCTCTGACTGTTGATGTTGTTGTGTTCAGGCAGGAGAGCGTGGAGGTCGCTCACTAAGAAGGTGAGTAGTCCCGTCACTGAAGCACTCGATGCCGTTTTCCCTGAATCTCCTCCTTAGTTGTGTAAAACCTCTGTAATTACTGTAATGCCAACACACTCTGCGATTGCTCGGGACTTAGAAATGAATGAGTGATTTGGGATTTTCTCCCTTTCTCGCAGGAATTAGACAAGATGCTGGCTGATACACCGCCTGTTTGGAAAGGATCATCTAATTTGTTTAGAAATCTCCGTGAACGAGGTGAAGAACCTGCTCCCTGTGCTCCCGCTCCCCACGTAAACCCCTGTAATGTAACTAAGTCCTCCCTTGATGCTTTTGTTTCCCTGAGCTGTCGCGTTCTGGCTGCACCGTGTTGTGCAGGGCAGAAAGTGCGGGCTGTAAATCTTATCTCTCCATCTGTCTGCTAACATGTCACAGATTTATTCTCAGGTAACCTTTGAGGGAGGGAACGCTTCATTGATAATATACAGAACAGTCCTCCCTCGTTTCTCCAAACTCTTCGAAACTTTACTTTTTTTTTTCAAAGTCACAGTGTTAGAAGAGACTTTCAACATTTTACAATCTAATTAAATGAGCATTGTATAATAACATTAAATTATATGCTTACAATATCTATGATTTATTGATTTTCATGAGGTTTAAATTAAACAAATTAAACTAGTACATAATCACTATAAAATCATTATTTACACTGCATTGCTGAATTCGCTGATTGGTACATTAACATAAATAAGTTATTTTGACATTCAGGGAAGACTTATCCTAATTTGCATGGAATAATAATGATAATAATAATAATACAATAACTGTTATATGTTTTCATTTAAAGAAGAGTACATCTTATTTTTAAACATAATTAGTACTCGCAAACACGGATCAAAATTCTGAAGAGCTCATTTTGTTTAAGAAAATTTCAATAAATTGATTAACAAATACTGATTCTTTCTACAGTAAATGTTAATATATTATTAGGAAACAACAAATATCCATAACACTTATTGGACTATACTCTGTCCTTATATCTTTATAGTGAGGTAAGTGATCTGTGTGGTTCTTATAGAACAACACAGAACTAAAGTGTAAGTCTTATATATAGTTTGCACAAGTTGATAAAAGTGACCCATCTATGAAAACGTCTCCTACCACTGTAACTGCAGCGTCTCTGCTGAAGTCTGAGCTGGTTTCTAACTTATTTTCAAATGTGAAAACAAAACCACATCATAAAGAACTAACATGTTTTCAGACGTTATGAATCACATGGAGTGTTGCACATCTATCTATCTATCTATCTATCTATCTATCTATCTATCTATCTATCTATCTATCTATCTATCTATCTATCTATCTATCTATCTGACTGTCTGTCACAGATCTCAGGCTTGTAAACACTTGACGTAGCATACCTGGAGTGTACCTGTGTACTTGTGGAGTCTTCATGGTTTTAAGTGAATTCAGTCCCACCTCAAACTCTCAAAAGGCTTCTAACGTGAGCTGACTTTCACGTTGCATGAAGGCGACTGAAGGTTTTTCACTGTGAGTGTAAATGTTTCTAATACTTCCACGTCGGCCTGCTCGCTCTCTGTCCAGCGAGGTCAGACAAGCCGGTGGAGCATCGGATCTCCCCGCTCTGCTCTGTCCTGTGTTGCTTTTGCTAAGTGCCAACGCTGGGATTTAGGGCTTTTAATCCTGCTGTTAAACGTTGCAGCTTTGTCAAGGGGAAAAAAAAAAAAAGGGACCGGATTGATCTGTGAACAAAGCCTCGCTTTGGAGAAAGAGGGAGCTGTTTGAACCCAGCTATGTCGAGACATGTCCCGCTGGCCACCCCCCTGATCACCGCGGACATTACGAAGCCAAAGAATGGCGTTGGATTACATCTCCGGGACTGCCACTCTGTATGAAGTGTTTCTGTGGAATTCTTTGTATTGTCTAACAACATCTACTTGAGCTGTGAAGCTGAGCTCCCCCCCAACCCCCTCCCCCCAGGAGTGAAGGTGTGTGGTATTGGTGAGACATTGCAGGAATCTTAAAAGTTTATTTTTGTCCCGTCTCTCTTCAACCCATTTAGGCTTTAAAGGCTTTGATGGTGCAGATCTGTTGTCATTATAGGGCCGTACCTGTCAAACGGAGAGAGACGATGGAGCGCCTTGTCATGGGAAATTTTTCCACATGAACTTCATCTAATCACACACACACACCCATAATTTTCTTTTGCACACCTCAGTTTGTGCATGTGTCCAAAGTCAAAGTCATGTATTTATTTCAATAAGTTATATTTTTTTTCTTGGCCACTTCTAGGTGGAAGTTTTCTTCCACCTAGAACCCTCTCCCTGCTGCGAAAAAAACCTCACTACTTAAATTCTTTTCCCATAACACCCGGAGCAGTCACCCAGAACTATCTGCGCTCGATTCTCTATCTGCCCGAGCAAACAAAAGCTTGGGAATGCTTTCAGAGGCAGGAGGGGAGAAGCCTCCTGTGTCGGCTGAGACGTCTCCTGACACTCACTCTGCTCCTCTCCGTGTCACACAACAAAGGCGAGCAGAGCGACGCCACACAAAACCCCAATCGAGCCGCTCTCAATCAGTGACAGATCACTCGAGAATGTATTACACCTTGTTACCCAAACACGATCAGAAGCCGTGGGCCTTAAATTTGTTTGGGTTTGTGTCCAGATAGGTCAGCTCGGTTGTAAAGCTCGTGTTTATGTGAGAGGAACACCAAGCTTGAAGTAAAAGACACCTTTTAAGATGTTATCTCGCGAGTGCCAGGAGATTACCTGTGTCTGAAGGTGGCCCCCCCCAATGTTCCCCTGGATGGCTTTATTCATCTCCGCAGCGTGACTTTGAACATCTGTAAACACCTCGAGCCCACCGCTTAATGCTATTTGACGCCATTAAGTGTGAATTGGAACATTTCGGTGTTTGTTTCTCGGCCCCGACTCATTTTTCTTCTCTGTTCCAGGTGTCTTCAGCTACACTGAGTATCTCTTCCTGCTCTGCATCCTAACAAGTCAGCATACTTTAACAAAACCTCTCTAAAAATGTTTGCCAATTACAATGTAGACATCTATTGTGACTCTTTTGTTGTATTTTCAGAGCCTCACGCTGGCTTCAAGATCGCCTTCAACATGTTTGATGCTGATGGAAATGAAATGGTGGACAAACGGGAGTTCTTGGTGGTATAGACTTTATCTTACACATCACATCAATTAAAGTTTCAATCAGTTACATTGTGTTTCAAACAAAATGTTTCTTCTTTTAAAAAAAAAAAATGTAGCTGGAAGATATCTTCCGTAAGAAAAAGGACAAAAAAGATGTGACGGAAGACGTGCAAAGGATGGACCAGCAAGTATGTTTCAAAGACATTTTAGCCTCCTTTTGGTGGATTTCTTCTTTTTTTTTTTCCAGATTGTAATCTGGAATAGGATTTCTCCCCAGTTAATGAGACAGAAGTGAAAATCTTATATTTTTGTAAAAGGTGTGCAAAGACCAAAAGGTCTTCAATCAAACATTTTGTTGGTGCACTCATTTTGTGTTCAGCTCCTCTGCTGACATTCACCCTCATTTCCAGCTCAGGAGTCATGATAAAAATTATGTTTTCTATTGGTTAATCACCAAACGACAGCACAGCTCCTTCAGAAACATTGTCGATGTTACACTTGCAGCAGCCGTGGAGAGAATGGCTGCTGAAAGGTGAACATGGTCATACAGGGTAAAACATGCCTGGGGCTTTCATCTCGCTCAGGTCGTCTTTAGCTGCATGCAGGTGGATGTAAACAGGCCGAGCTGAATGGAGTGATAAAAGCATCTCTTTGAGGTCTTATCGCGCAAACACAACATGGAGGAGCTTATTCTGCCGACACAAACGTTAGCATCTCTGGACGGCCTTGAATTAATCTTGCGCCCGTATAACTATCAAAAAGATCATTAGAATGGGTACTCTAGATTTGGAAATATAATGATGCTTTGGTAGAGGACAAAAACAGAGGACTCAGGGTGCATTCATAAGACTTGAGAATAGAAGGGCTAATTTGTTTTGGGGATAAATTTAAGTTGATGACAAAACAAAATCAGTTTTTATTAGTCTGAAACTTTTTTTGGGATCACAACCAAAACTCATCTGCAGGGCATCTTTTCATTTTTGTGTTTCAGAGCCTGGAGCTTTACGGTCATCGCAAATCCAAACCGCACAGTGTACGTATTGTTCTTTTTTTCCCCCCCTTGCAGGAAAGTGAGCAGATCTGCTTGTTGCATGTATTTTTTTTTCTGGAATGTGGTTGTCTTCACTCGAGCGAATGCAGAAAACATGCACATGCACACGCACACACAAATGTCAAGGCCTCACACACCTCAACACTAGATAGCCTCGTGCACATTCACTGAAATAGAAATACATCACGGTGTGCTGCAGCATTATCTCACATGTTGTCAAGTCTATATATGTGTGTGTGTGTGGCAGTACAGGAGTTACTCTGCCGATGATTTATGTACTCGCCTTTTGTCAGCACTGGGTAAGAGATTCCACTTCAAAAAGCTCTTACCTGGAGACTGACAGCGTTTCTACCTGGACCCACATGTTTTATTTTTACAGGTTCTTGAGGAGTGGTATTTGAGCTCAGGTTACCTTTTGAGATGGGTTTGACCATGAAGATGGCAGCAGCTCTGTGAAAGCCACACACACTCAGAAAAAGTCTACTGTGTGAGGCCTTTACCTTTAGGTGTGTCTCTCTCACTCTCTCGTTTTTTTTCCCCCTTTCCAGCAAGAGGTTCAAAAGTCACGTCTTTTCAGTAACTCATGACAGGCTTGTCTTCAGCGCTGTGGTTGGGCTTTCCCCCAAAACATATTATAATTACAAGTGCGTCGGGATCTTTTCATGGGATGAGATGGGGAACTGTGTGGCCTATTAAAAGAGTTGTACCGTAATTAGCTGCGGGATCGAGACGTAAATCTTCCTCGGCGCAGAGGAAGAGATGTTTTTATCAGCTGTCTCGTGTTCGGCCTCAGGCTCCAGAGATAAGGAAAAAAAGAAAAAAAGAAAAGAAGCAGCTCTGAATAAGATAAATAAACATCATGAAGTGAAGCAAGCCGTGCTAAAGAATACATGTCGGCTTCAGCTGGATTTCTCTGATTGGTTGTGTACTAATGTTGCTTTTGAATGAGGTGATGTTGAGACTTGCGAGACGTTGAGATTGTTGAAAAGCTTGAGAAAAAGGAGGAAAAAAAACACGACGAGAATTCGAGGCACCAACACGGTTTGTTTATTCACTCAGGAATTAAAATCATAGTTTTTCTCCAGCACTTTGGAAGCAGGTTTTTCTTTTGATCTCTTTACTGCAAATGATGCCAATTACAAGCTAATTATTTCTGACAGTTTGTGTTGCCGTCTAGTTTCGCAGCAGCTGGGAGAGCAACGGCAGCAGCGTAAACTGTAATAATGGTAATGATCGGTTAATTTGAGAACAGGAGCATGAACTCATTCAGAAAAAAAAAACCAGCACGGAGTGGTTTACAGGCAATAGGAAGCAGCAAACACGACATAAATAACTCAATAATGAATACATTCCACACAAAAAAAAAAAACCTCAAGAAAACTGTAACAATACACTATGAAGGCGGTGTTTGGCTTCACTTTAATGTTTGGTGGGTCAGAAAGAGGAGATCAGCTTTGTGAAACGGCGGTAAAGTGCTGCTGTAGATGATAGATTCAGTTGACATGCATCCATTTCCGCTTTTGACAAACGTGTCATGTTGAGTCTGCGTGCAGGCTCGTCAGAGTCGATCAGCTCGTCAGATGCTCTGGTGTCGGCCCTGCACTGTTTCTGCATGCATCCGTCCCTCATCCCTCCGTCTTCTCTCCGTTTTCCTGTTACTTTTCGTACCCGGCTGATTTTCCCGACTCCTGTCTGCCGCATTCCCCTCGACCATCCTCCCTGTCACACAAAGCACCGCCGCTTTGTTTATTCAATTCCTTTTTTTTTTTTTAAGTATCCGTGGCTAACATGTACCAAATGTACTCTTTGTCTTCTAACAGCTGTGCTTCAACTGCTACCACAGGTTCTTAAAAAAGACGGTCAGCATGCGGAGGCCCGAGGCATGTGGGATGCTCTCAGACGAAGCACAAGTCAAGTTCTGTTTTCTGATCTCTCTGAGGTAGTCAGGCTCTCCTCAAGATGATACTTCAACAGTTAATCACACCGCGAGACGGGGTTGTTTTTATTTGGTGGGCGAAGCAAGAAATGAGCATCAATGTGGTTCCTCTTCACAAAAATCCAATTTGATTTTGTGGTTGGACTTTGGATCTGGGCAAATGCTACTCATAGTGTTTGTTTAAAAAAAAGCTTTCAAAATCTTTTTTAGAAATTAAACAAAAAAAACTAAAGATAATGCTAGTAATGCCAATCATGAGGTTTGGTGCAATTGTATAATTAAATATCATAAAACTCAAATTATTGAATTTGAGAGTTTTTCTTGGGAAAAGAGTTAGTATATATTTTGAGCTATATATTTAGATATTCAGAATACTTTATTGCATTTAAATGTAAAAGTTAATGTGCATTAAGGCACCAAACTACTCTATGTGATCCCAGTGTTCTTAACTAATATATCTTCCTGAAATCATTCCACGATGCTAATGAATGACTTCCATAAATTAAATTTGGTTTTCAGGAGTGAAATGACAAGTAGCATGCTTGGTGATTCTGGTGCACGTGTTCATTTCATGCAGAAAGGCCAGCACACTGGTGTCAGTACTGCAGTGAAAAATGAGCATTTAACAATGATTAATAATTATTAATGCATTAGCACAATCTTGGAATGGCTGCTAATTACCGTCTCTTCTTACACCGTCGGCCAGGTTAAATGACTGTCTTTTGCTGTTATTCGTCATGTTTTCTGATGACAGAGCAGCTGTTTGTGACTGCTGGAGCTTTGATATTCTCCAAAGTTGAGCTGGATTTTGGCTTAATCGCTGCAGTACACGGTGTTGACTCGACCCATCGGATGTTTTAACTCTGTTCTCATCAACTCGTTTCCTTTTGTAGCACGTGGATGAGAAGTCAGAAACGACACTTTTGGTGCATTTCTTCGGGAAGAAAGGCAAAGCCGAACTGAAATTTGAGGATTTCTACAAGTGAGTTGAGAGCTTTCTCTCCAGCTTTATGATAAATGATGCTACTGTATCAAGCATTTTGCCTCATTTCTGTCTCACTCCTTCAGGTTCATGGACAACCTGCAGACGGAGGTGCTCGAGATTGAGTTCCTGTCCTACTCCAAAGGAATGCCTACCATCAGCGAGGAGGACTTCGCTCGGATCCTCCTCCGCTACACCAACGTCGACGACGTCACTGGGTATTTGGAGAACGTGTGTCACAGTTTGCCAGATGAAAAGGTGAGCGCTTCATTTTAAAACCACCCGACGGTCACATCACTGCGACTTCTGATCGTATCGGGATGGAGAGCAGACAATACAAAACAGAAATATTACATTTGATGTAACTGTAAGATATCGGAGAAGAAAATACTTCCCTTTATCAGGTGTGTCCTATTGCTAAGTCTTGACTTTGTGGGTGACCTGGGTTTGAGACCCCAGCTGTGCATTTAGATAAAAACCATGTACACGGTACAAAAGGCTTCATCATCATCATCAACATGTCTCTGATTAAGCACATTCTTGAGGTGTTTTAATTAAGTGGTTCACCATTTTGTAAAATGTTCTTTTGCAATACACAGTAATATTGACAAATGTTGATTATTATTTCCCATGTATATTATTGTACTTATTGAAATATAGCATGACATCTGCCACTATGTTGTGTCCAGACTTTCATCAGCGAATTGTCTTTAATTTCACGTGATGTAATGTGACATTAAAATTTAGGCAAATATGAGCTAACTGTGTAGGTGTTGTCTCAGTGGCTGTACATTCATTATAAGATCACAAAAAATGTTGCAGAATTTTTTTACTTGTAAAAAAAAAACAAAACATAAAAACTGCTGTTTTTCTATTAAAAGCACTACTAACAGCTTTTACCCTCAAAAGAATTGAATGGCCAACTATATACTGTGTATCTACCTGAGATGCTAAGCTAACTTTTTGCTCTGGAGACATTTGAAAATCCCACTTTTTTTCATCTTTCCACAGTGAAAGCAGCTAAAAAATGTGCAGCGATGCAGCATGAATGCTATAATCACTGACAGGGGGTTTCCGAATACTGCTCAAACCACTTCTGAAGAAACACGCTTCATATTTGTACAAAGTTTACATTTTCACATGTGGCTTTTTGTCCTGTGATCATCTTGTTTTCGCGTGAATAAAAAGAGCGTTTACCTCCGTGAATTAGCCGCTGAGTGAAGCAGCTTGGATTTTGTTTTTCCTCCTGGCACGCTGACCCGCATGAAAAGGTGCCAGCAGCTCCTCAGCCGCCTCGAGTAGCTTGTTGCTAGATCTCCATTGATAATGAAGTGGGCCTCGTCATTACGCTAAGAGATATTTTATGGGCCTGGTATTGTTGGGACGGTGGAGCGTCACAGATTAGTCATTACTCCATTTGTTAGGCTTGTGTATGTTGTGTGTTCGGCGGGGCCCCCGGCGAGAGGAGCGGCGAGTAGCCTGAGGACGGTTGAGTGGACATCAATAGGCTCAGTGTTTGACTCATCAGCCAACCCTGGGATGTTTGGGGATTCATCACTTTTTTTTTTTTTTTTTTGTTTTTGTTTACTCAAGTATCAGGTTAATCTTCTTTAGAAAAAGTCTGCAAGCGGCCTGACCTCTTCCCAAAAGCTACAATCCTCCTCCCCCTTCTGCTGACAGCTCAGCGTGTCCATACTGCACAGGGAAAATCCAGCTCTGTCTCTTTAGGTGTGTTATCTATCTGACGGCTTCAAGTCTCCCCCACCTCCAACACACACACACACACACACTTACACACCCACACACACACACACACACACACACACACTGAAGGATTCACTGCAAGATGAAAGGGCGCAGATTATGCATTGTGGGAATTTTTGCACAATTCTTCCTCTGGAGCATCGACACCAGCAGATTACACAGTTTAATTGACTTCATGCTATAAAAGCTTTTTTGCTTATTTTTATTTTCAGGGAATCACTTTTGAAGAGTTCAGGTCCTTCTTCCAGTTCCTCAACAACTTGGAGGATTTCACCATCGCCATGCAAATGTACAACTTCGCCAACCGCTCAATCGGTCAAGGTAAAGTCTCACAGTGTGCACATCCTCCAAATGATTCTCCTTCCTTATTTTTGCCTTGAAAAGAACTTAAAATTCCTCTGATACATGCGGCCTTGGTTTTATGTTTTGAACAAGTAGGTCTTTTATTTCATGCTTTCCCAAACCTCTGACATCGGCAGGTCTTTACAGCAGAAAAACACATAGTTGGTGTGAGCAAAACCCTGATTTTGCTTACAAATGGATCGTAAACCATTAAAAATCTGAGAACAGTTTGTAACTGTGACTCCAGTGTAGATCTGATTCTTGCTGGTCTAACATGGTCCTAGAAGACAAACAGAACATACAGTTTTAGAGAGGGATGTCTGAATGTATCAGCTCGAATTATAAAAGCTGCAGATTCATTCATTCCTTTTCTTTACTTGAAGTTTTGTCGCAGCGTTGGAGTCTGTGCCAGTCGACCTGAAACTCAGGATCTAGGCCTCTTGATCGGACTAACACATGATCAACTTTACAATGTTTGGAGGAGCTGAAGTATTGAGAGAAAACAGGAATAATGGGGAAAAAAATTATGTTGAAATGTATTGATTGATGAATGTGATTGAAAATATATTCATTTATGTGAGCACATTGTGTAGCGTTGTGCTGGTGGGTTTACATGAAAAGTCTCTAGAGAATTGTGAGGAGCGTCCTTCACTGAACATACGTCTAATTAAGTTGATTGATTCCTAATTCGTGGTGGAACCACGAGCATGTCAACTAACGGGTGCTCAGTGATAAAAGCTGAATGGCAGCCTGAGATCCTCCTTGAAGGTTTTCCTAAAAACATACCCACCTGCAGGGATTGGCCTCCATTCAGCACCAGGATGTTGGCTGATGGCGGGTTTCTTCCTGTCAGTGTTTCACTTCAACCTGCAGGTCTTTGATCCAGATGAGGTCAGGGCTCTGTGCCACGAGGTAATCGAGGTGCTCTAATACTAATGAGGCTGATGACGCATTTATACACACTTGTCTTGAAGCTGCAGTCCAACTCTTGGCTGTTCGTGTTTCCTGCAATTTACCTCAGTTTGAACTGAATCTGATCTTTTGGTTCAGTCTGCTCTTAAAAGCTGATTCTTTTCTCAAATTTGTATTTCTAAAGCACCTGTTCTCTCCTGTGAGGTTTGTTTTAGGACTTCATCGTGTGTTTTTCCTCTTTTCTTCCAACAAACAGGCTTTTAAAAAAAACAAGTCAAAAGGTTATTTCTTGGAATCTATATGAACTGCTTAATTATTCCCACATACTTTTTAACCAAATTGTGATGCATAGTTTATATTTCTCATTTCATTTTGGTCTATTTTTTTTGCAATAGGTAGAGCTTGTATTTATTTATTGATTTTAAATATATACCATACATTTGTGCAATTTTGTATTTTTAATTGTTCACTATAATTTCACTATGTCATATTTTTATGGATTTTTTATTATTTATTTTGTTAGTTTTATTTTATTTTATGAGGACCAAAACATCAATAAATCTTATTTATGACTTTTTTGTGTCATCCTCTGTTTTAAATTTTTTTTTTTTTTTTACATGTCTTCACAATGATTAACATATATGTGTATGTTTTGCTCTGTATGCACATAAATCCCAATACATTCACTCATTCATTCATTCATTCTCAGAGGAGTTCAGCCGAGCGGTGTACGTGGCCACGGGCATCACGCTGACCCGCCACTTGGTCAACACGGTTTTCAGGATCTTTGATGAGGATCGTGACGGTAAACTGAGCCACAAGGAGTTCATCGGCATCATGAAGGACCGACTGCACCGCGGTGACGGGGTGAGACGGATATTCGTCTTTTTACCTCCGCCAAGGAGGTTATGTTTTTGCCAGGATTTGTCTGTCTGTCTATCTGTTCGCAGGATTATGCAAAAATTCCTGATGGGATCTTCCTTAAAACAAATTCAGAAGATGTGTCTTCACCCAACTTAGATTCCATTAAATGTTGACAGTGATCCGGATAAATATCTGGATACAAAAAAATATCAAAGATCCTGTTTTTCCCTTTTACTTATCATTGAGCCGTTTTCAAAAAAATCATATTTCTTGGAGATCATATCTGATTGTCTTGTAAAAATTCGGTGATCTGCAGGATGGTCATATCTGGTAGCGTGCAAAATTTCATCCGGATCGGATCCAAAAAAAGTTCAGGACAAATTCCGCAATTTAACATTGAAAACCCTATTTCCGAATTTCAGAAAATCATAACTCATAGAATTTTGTTTTGATTCTCTTGATATTTGACATGTATGTTTAGAGGATGATTGCCCTGAATTGTGCCAAATGTCATCAGATTCTGATCCACATTAATGATATTGAAGTTGGGAAATTGTAGCATTGAAAATGTCATTTGGCCCAGGTCTGCGCTCTCGGGAGTGCTTTTCTAGTTTTTATTGCCTCTGAAAGAGTAGAGGAGACGTGTGTGGTCGGGCTGATCTCCTCCTTCCTCCTCACACTCCTGAGAGGACCGATTACAAAAGTTTTCATCCACTTCTTGATGATGTGTGATCAGAGCAGAAGGACAATTTGAGATGCACATTCCAAAATTTTGGCCAAGCTAAAGCAACAATTAGCAGCAAGACATTGAGTTTTCTGTGCAAACATGGCTATGTGAGGATTAATTACGTGTCTGTTTTCTGCAGATTGTGGCGCACTTATTTACCCCCACAGTCATCGTGTCTGAATTACACTCCTGCTTAACTCAGTCTCACCCCAGCTGATGATTTCAGATTTCTCTGACGTTACACTGCCATCTAGCGGGGTTGCACCAAAACTGCTCCTCTCACAACACGATCGTTTGCTTTCTGTTTCTCTCCTTTATCCAATAGGGAGTCAGAATGGAGGAAAAGTTCATCTCCTTCAAGTCCTGCATGAAGAAGGAACTTTCACGAAAATAAGGTGAAAATAATTTCCACTGGAAAAAAAAGTGTTTGAGAACAGAACAATGAATGATTTTTATTTCACTACATGTGTGCTTAAAGCTAAAAGGAAAAAAAAGATTATTATCAAGTAGGAATGAACTCACTTACTGGCTAAATTGCCACAATTGTTTCCTACTTCCCTGTGGAGTGATATTTAATCAGGAATATATCCTTTACAAAAGTTTCCGTTAAGATATTAAAAATTAAAAAGCTTTGTTGAACTCAAGATATCAGGATTGATCACAAGGTGAAAAGTTTCAAACAAATATGAGCACGGTCATCATCGATCTCTCAGCACATTTAAAAATCCACATTATTTTTCTGATAAATCAGACAAGAGAAGCAGTTTTCAGGAATGTCTGCTTCATATATGTTTCTCGTGTGGTTTTCTAACAGAGTTCTGCCGTGACAGTCAGTCTTTGGAGATATGTGAGAGGCCCACGCTCACCCTGCCTGCAGCATTGAGTTACACTGTAATATTAACGCCCCGGACAGCTGCCACCAGATACCAGCTTAGGTCTGCATACGTGAGCAGCGCAGTTTCAAGCTGTATAAATGTTTCAGATGAAGTGCACCTCCCAGGAGAGACGTTTAATCCCCTCTGATAAAACCTAGGAACCAGGGTGTCTGTGGGAACTGGAAAAAAAGTCTCATTGAGAGGTTTTAAAGCGGGAAGGAGAACGTAGTGAAAGTAACATCAGCTGAAAGTTTGATGGTTGGTGGTCCTGCCAAGACTGAGATAACAAGCTTGATACCGTCTTTTTTTTTTTTTTCTATAACTGAACCTGCAGGCTGCAGAATGTTAGCTTGGCTTAGCAGGGAGAAATAGCCACCCTGGCTCTGTCCCAAGGGTTACCATAATTAGCGATCAGCACCTCTCCAGCTGCATCGTGCTTTCCTCATTGACAGCGAGGGTCTGGAGCCGGTCCCAGCTGACTGGGTTACACCCTGGACAGTTTCACCAGTCCGTCACAGGACAAAACTCAGA
>OMNM01048787.1:0-17491 GCA_900302745.1 Parablennius parvicornis
GATTCGGTTAAGAGCCAGGCAACGACTACAGTGTGTGCTGACTCAGAGAGCAGGGAAAAGGATGTGAAAACAGAGCAAGATGAGGAGAGAACAATGTAGGAAAGTGAGTGATGGACCAGAGGAGAAGGGTTAAGGTGAGAGAAGTCACGGAGAGAGGAAAGCAGAGACAGTCGGGGTCAGTTTCTGTGTAGGTTACAGCTGATGGTCCCGACATGAATCGTGTGGATATTCTTGCTTCCTCCTCTGCATGACTTTCGCTGTTCTTCTATTTAATGGCTTTTTCTGCACACCCTTAAGAGCATGATCCTGAATTAAGCACTCTCCTGGGAGAACCAGCATTGTATTGCGTCTTCCCCTCCTATCTCTTCATCTTGTCGTAACCTCATATGTCTTCCTTCTGTCCAGCTTTAAAAATGAGCACACCATTCTTTCTCCTTTCACTCCAACTCTCACCTCTCCTGATATTCTCCAGGGCTCTAGTACAAACATACATCTCCCACGCGCTCTCTCACATTTGGGCTTTGGGGAGAGTGTGGCCACACGCAGACAGATGACACACATACACACACAAACACACAAACGCACACACATACACACACACAACATAACTGAAAGAACACAAACAAGCCTCAGAGCTCAGCCCTGATGGATTGCAGGTTTGGGGAGCAGAGGATGCATTCGCTTGTCCTTGCTTCCTTTGTGTCTTTGTTTAGTCTCACAGTGGCGCGGTGCTGTCTGCTTATATGTCTTCATGTTGGCCTCTTTTGCTCACACAGGGCTGCACACGGCCGAACATTAGCCTACCCTCGCTTCGACACCCTCTTCATCATTTGTTGCTCAGCGGTACTTTGACTTTGCATCAGCCTTCTTCCTCCCGCCTGGTGATGTCATTTGATACTATGAGGGAATGCGACCCACTGACCCTGATGCATTACCCCACATCTCCTTCTCTACTCCCCCTTTCCCTATCTCCCAAGTACATTAGCATTACTCCCCCTCCCCGTCTTTCTCCTGCTATTGCTGAACCGAGCCTTTGTCTCAGCCTCCATGCCAGACAAGCCCTGATCCAGCCAGCTCTGCACTCTTCAATCACAGCATCTGTCTGAACGCTGGACTGCATCCAAACCTTGTTTGCTGTCAGTGTCGCATAAAAGTTTTTACAGTCTTGATTTGAGAGCTGTCACAGTATTTACCAGAAGGCAATTGGCATAAAGCATGGGGTATTCCGAAAGGGTTGGTTCAGAGTTTTACGCAGGCACAAACAAGGTCTGGCAGTGTCGTTAGGTTTACGACACGCATTGTTGGTCAAATTAGAATTAACATAGAGGCCAGAAATTAGTGTAGATATTTGCACTTTACTACTTTTCTCTACCAAAACACGACAGACTTTTCTCATTTTTCTCAGAATATAAGGCAAAACTGCACATGCAGCTAAGGTTGTTGTGTGGATGATCATTGAATCCATCTAAAGAAGCAAAAGCTGTTTTTGTTAAAGCCTTTTTTGTTGAAAAGATATATTATGATCTGTTGATTCCATGTGTCTTGAGACACTTCATCTGGGTTGTGGGGAGCTGGAGTACATCTCAAAGAAGGTTCAGTCTGACCACTTCATCATAGACCATCACATATTTGCATGCAGGCATCAGAAACACCAGAGAAGGGTAGAACATGCAAACCTTGGAATTTTCACAGAGACGCTAGAGTATTCTCTGTCAAAATGTTTCTAACTGGCATATATTTGGTGCAGTCATTCCTTTATGCAGTACTTTAGCTTTACCTTGCGAAAAGGCATACAGACATCTTAGAGATAAAGCGTACCGTAATGTTTTCATCATAGATCATGATGCTTTTAATAGAATTCTGTACTTGTACATTTGTCCTTGTGCACCTACCTATGAATGTTTTTGACACTGATGAGTCAACAGGAAACATCAGTTGGATCACATCTGATAACCGTTTTTATGGCAGTTTCCTCTTGTGCCGTTTGCCGCAATTTGACTTTTTTGATGTTTGTTTGAAGATTCAACTGCAGTTTGTATTAGATAGTTTGTATTAGTTAACTGCAGTTAATGGTGAGAGAATTTGAAGAGGATGTAGAAATAGATTAGACTTGTACCTACCATTCCATGGTATTATGGTTTTCATCAAAGCAACAATGTCACAGTTTTGGGCAAAGAAGTCAGCCGGAAAACACAAGGTAACGTTTCAGTGACGGCTCTTATTATAAGCAGGTTTTTTGAAAAAGAAAGAAAGAAAAACTGTGCTTGTCGTAATGACCAAAAATAAAACCAATGCAAAGAAAAAACATACAGAACAACAGACCATCTCTGTATCTTTAGCCTGTGATGGTGTATCCTGATGCACTGTAATCCACAGTGTAACTGCTTTCCCCCATAATCAGCCGCCTCCAGCCTATGAAGCAGTGAAATGGACAAAGCAGTATAAAGCAGGATGGATGGGGGCTTGAGACGCTAGAGAGAGGGCTGAGTCAAAGACAAATCTCAGTCTTAAATGCATTGAGAGCAGAGGTGGAGCATATCGGAGTGAGACTTAAAACACAGAGATGAGACTGAACGTGAAAGCATTAAAACAAGCACAGTAAAATAGAAACAAAGATAAAGACACATATGTAGGCAAAATGGTGTAAACATTTTTCAATGCTGCAAAACCAAGCTAGAACTTGTGGCAGAGACACAGCCAGGGGCTTTGTTGAAAGCATATTGTGTCTACGTGTCACACAGTGGCAGGTTATATAGCTGAAGGCCCACCAGTGCCCACTGACGTCCCAGAAGACTCATAAATCAGCACATTTAGCTCAGAAGCAGGAGCCGGTGAGTGGCATGTGAGGATGAGGGAAAATAGAGATGAAGTCATTCCCTCATGGAAGAAGTGATTGGCCTTCTTGTCAAACTGCTGTGAAGCAGCAGCAGGGTAAAGTTCAGTCCATCATCTGCTGTTCTTCCATCGGTTCTGCTCTTTAGAGCGACAGAAAGGGTTACAGAGCGAGGAGGAGAGCACAGTAAAAATAGGAAGTTAGAGGAGCGTGCAAAACTAGAGGAAGGCCAGATATAGATGTGGTTTGAAAGTCGTATCACACCATGATATTGATGAACACATTTAGTTACACCACTCAATGATCATTTTTAAGGTCTCTGTTTAACTTGTTGGGCGTGCACAGGCCCCTCCTCCCCCGAAGCCTTTATCTGTTAAAAGATGAAGTGGCCAGCTTTCGGTCTTTGCCTCGCTTTGTTGCAAATCGCATCAACAGGCTGTCATTGTTTCAAGAGAATGATGCCCCTCGGGGCATCTGATGGGAGAGAAAAGGAAAAAAAAAATCCCCATCTTCCTTTCATTTGTCTTACTCATCTTCTCAAGATGCAATCTGACATTTGAGTAAAATGGGCTTATTTTTGGTGCTGGCAGTATGACATGCACACTTTTCTCTGTGCAGCGCAGCAGCATAGCAGCTACATATGAGGGAAATGAGCGACTCAAAAAATGTCATCTACCTTCCAGCAACTCTAAAAGACAATAAATACATTGTTTTATATGATCTGGTTGATAATTACTCAAATTAGTAGAGTCATTGCAAACAAACAAAATAATTTTGCATCCAACAAGCCAGAAAGTAGGATTACCCAAGTTTATATCTAAGTTTTTTGTCCAACTTCACAGTGTTTTATCTTAAGAGCTTTGAATGATGTTAAGTATATTTTTGTACCTTTTGACAGTCTTTAAACAGTTTCTACATGCTTACAGGTCTTCCCATATGTTGGGCCTTAGTTGACCCGGAGGAGAATTGTTTGGATCTTTTCATTTAACCTGCAGAAAGGAAATGAGCATAATTATTGTCCCAAAACTTTGAATATGAATTGAAAGTTTCATATTCAGATTTAGAAAGTTCTGAAAATGTCTACTCAAGTAAACAGGGGTAGAAATATTTTCACAAAAAATAATTAACTTCATTGGCTGAAAACATGAAGATGGCTTCAATATTTAATGGAATTGCATCTGCACTCTGTCGCAACTGATGATCTCAAAAGGAGAATAGTGTAAATTTGACTTCAGTATGATTAAAATGACCTAAAGAAATAATACCAGTACCTCAATATACTGCTTAGTTACAGAAATGTGATGATTTGTGAATTGTTACTTTCTGTTGGATTTAGATTTGCGCAAAGCTATTGCCTCAAAGTAAGTTGCTCTCATTGCATGCCGTTTCTCAACATTGATGTGTGTGAAACTGTTTTGAACTCATAAACAGTGTTGAGCAAGTGGAGTGGATTTCATCAGTATGGAATATAAACAAAATATAACACAGTAAATAATAGAATAGTGGGGGAAAAAAGTGCACTCAATGTTTGGTTGGTTTCATGTGTGAGTCAGATTCACTTCTTGAAGGTCCCTGGTTCCTCTGCAGCTTTAGCCTGTCTGATGGATCTGAGTTGGACCCCGAGGCAGAGGGTGATGAGAGGAGATTTGGAGAGACAGACCAAAACAAAAGCAGCTGTTAGGCAGACAAAGTTTATGAATGAAAACAGGAAGAGACAAAGTCGGAAGAAGAAAGACAGGAAAACAAGCATCAATACTGGAGCCGTTCCAAAGACATACAGATGGAGAGTAAGAAAAATTTAAAGCCCTCTCTACAAAAAAAAAAGAAAAGAATGTTTTTTTATACATGTCAATGCGTTCCTGATTTATTAGCCCTTTCCATGCAGTTGAGAAATTACAGTAGTGGAAAAAAAAAGTAGTGGACACTGATGAAAAAAACAGCCATTTCGCAAATGCAGCCTGGATCTTAAGTGACTTAAACTCTCAGTATAAGCAAATTATCATCCCGTACTTCATCTGTATTATTTAAGAAAGCAGGAGGAGCATTTAAGATCAGCTTTTATATCAGAAGTCTTTTACATCCGTCTCTGTTTTCTCATCTTGGTGAAGAATCTTTGCTTAAATCTTTAAAGCAGCTTGGTTTTGTAGACGTTCTCTGTCACGATGAATGTTTCATGAGATGTGGGCGGCTGGAGATTATCCCTCTTCTTCTGTCTGCTCACTTTCCTGCAGATTCAGCTCATTATATATACATGCCATATTGCTGCTGTTTTCCCGTAGATTGAGTGTGTGACACTACATATACTCTGTTGTGACTGAGTTTGTGTTTGCGCTCACCAGACAGCTGTTGGCCCCCGGGTATCAAGAAATATGGTACACGGCTGACGGAACTCGCAAGTCCTCCTCTCCCACCAACTCCGTAAGTCTGCCAGACAGTTTGATGTACTTAAACTGCAGAGGAGAGTAATGGATGATCATAGAGGAAAGATAAACATCAGTACAGAAGACACAGAGACTGCCAGTGGCAGTAGGGACATCAAATATTTCTGCTTTGTTTTAGAAGGTCTTTTAGATGACTAGAGGGATTTTTTTTCTTAGCCAGTTTTAAGCAACACTTAAATAGCTGGGCGTGTGCTAGAGAACAGAAGAACCATTTAAGAAATGTATAGAGAAAGTTCACCAAAGTGTATCAACCAAGAGTGAGTGTCAAAAACAGGAAGGTGAGATTAGGGTTTGGTAAGAAAACATGTAAAGGAGTGTCTGTGCAGTTCTGAAGCAACATCCTGTAGACAGATGCGACAAAGATCAACTCGTATCAGACTGATGGGAGAGTCCAGAGAACCTCATCAGCATAGTGTTGGTGATGTATTGATGTTGGCATGTTCTGCTGCTGAATGTGACGCGACTGCTGACAAAAGCATTAAGGCAAATTGTGTAGTGTTTCTGTCAATATTATCTCTTCATATTGGTGGTGCACAGAGCTGAAATACAGAAACATGTGTAAAACCTGATGTGTCAATGTTCTTTCATTTAGGAGCCCGACTGATTGTGTCATATTGAATTGTCATGTCACCCTGCAGGGACACTGTTTGTATCACGGCAAAGTTGAAGGTGTTGATGAGTCGAGCGTTGCTATCAGCACTTGTTCAGGACTCAGGTGAGGAAAACATTTTGGTGTATTTCTAAAGTCTCCTGGTATTCATATTTTTTTTTCATTCTCCAAATGATGAAAACAAGTTCTTCAGAATTTCCCATGAATCTCAAAGAATTTGAAATTGCTATTTATGAAGATAAGCCCCTGAATGGATGTCAGCTGATAGCAATGAGGTGGTGCAGCAACAATGTTTGGGACTGTTCTCATAACAGATGTGCTGGCACTGCTCATTTAGTACTGTTATCCCATGAATTCAAACTTTACAGCCTCAGTTCACTTGTTTTTCAATGACACGCAAACTGTTTCAGGAAAATACATGATTTAATTAACTATGGTCGCTCTTAAACATATTCTGTGACACCTGTCTATTGCACTCCTGCACTGAACTTTCTACCACCTAATGTTGAGGAATACAATGTTATAGAGTAAGTGCTGTCTATTCCTGGTGTTACAGAATGAATTACAGTGGTCATTATTAAATATCACACTTTTCTATTTGTGTTCATATTCTGTAAGTGTACGAATAGTTGCTCCTTCGGGCTGGCCCACATATCAGGGAAGTGAGGTTTTAACCAGAAGTTTGCTGTCTCAGATCCACCTGGTCACACTGCATTTGGAAAGACATCTGGAATAATACTTGTGCTAAATTAAAACATTCGGTTCAAACGTTCCACTCTCATGACCCTGGAAAGGAGCAACCATAATACATTTTTATAAGCCAACCTCCCAATGATATTTGTTGAGATTTTCCTCCCACAACTGCGATGTCCTCCTACAGTTCAAAGATGTGTTTCAGCCCAATTGGTAAATCAAAATTGTCCGTAGGTGTAAATTTGAGTATTTGATTGTCTGATTCTCCAGAATCAACCCCAGTGCAATGCAATTCTAAGGTGAAAAAAGCAGTATAGAAGACAGATAGATATTTTTTGGGAAAATATCACCCAGTCGTGATAGCAGCTCCTCAAAGTTGTATTACAATAAATGCAGCACAGATAGCATTACAGATGACATCTCATATGAAAGAGGAGTCATGTTCTGTGCAGTCCTCACTTCGCAGGAGAAGAAATTACTAATGACAATAGTCTCCTTGTAAGAGCAATTTTATTGCAGAAAAGATGCCCAGGAAATAACTGTTGTAAGACTGCAGTTATAGCCAAGCTTTCATCTGAATACAAAGTGGTGTAGCAGTAGTTGATCCTGAGAACGATATTTACAGAACACAAAACACCCATATTTCCTAACACATTATGTAAACTTACAGGAAATAAATATATAAAAGACATCCTCCAAACTTCACATTTTGTTCAACACATATAGCCTAGTAAGTGCTAATGACAAAAATATCTTTCTTTCTAACTTTCTTCCTTTTTTTAACAAGATTTCACAATGTCTGTGTATTTTTCATATCATGGCTATAAGCTCTTTGTAATTGGTCATTCAGTTATGTTATGTTAGTTGAGAGATAGTCTTCACAGTGAGCTACATTGCCCTTTTTTCCCACATGTGAAAAACAATTCTGGTTGTTATAATTCCCTGTCTCATGTTTCACATAAAGGTGGTGCAGAACAAATCCCATTGTCACAGAAAGTTGGCAGTAACATAGTTCTTGATAAGCACATGATTTGAGTTGAATACAAACAAAATGCTTAACACATGAATAGTGAAAATAAAAAATTGTGGATAAGGTTTTGTAGTTTTCTGAGTTTGCACAATTGTGTGGCCTTCGATCAAACTGTAGCTGCCTAAAAAAGGGGACAGGAAACAGTTGTGCTACGTCTCATGTTGTCCATTAGGTTAGTAGGTCGCTGGCTCCAGAGTTGGTTCATTGAGTACAGCTCATTATGTAGATCCTGTGTTTTCTCCTGGTGCGGCTCCAAAGCAGCTGATGCTTCCTGCTGGAGACACTCAGAGAGAAGAGGCCAGCAGCAGAGGAGGAACTTGCAGAGCGTTGGCAGAAATTGTGTTTTTCTTCGGGGCTTACTGCTCCACATTTGCACGGGGAGGAGAGCGAATACATTTTGCTACTAATGTAAATTCACCGGGGGAATGCAAACAGAGCATAGAAGGACACTGAATGTGGGCTTCAGACTTCTCTCCAGATGTTTTCTGCAGCTGTGTGACCGGCTGTTTGTGTGTGAGGTGTCTGTGTTTACGAGCGGTGTTGCAATGGAGCGAGAGGTTTTGTGTGTGTTTGCTTGCCGCTCCCAACTGATGTGCATCTGTAAGCAGCTGTAAATCATTTGATGCATTTTTTGCACTAACCCTAACCCATCCATAAAATCACATCAGTCAACTAAAGAAATCCTTTGGTTATATAGATTGAAATAAAAATAAAAAAAAACAAAGAGCTACTATCAGTCTTTTAAAGACAGTCAGACACATCCTGCACACTGAAAAAAAAAACAGCTGTGTCATCGATGCTCATTGATTCCCTCGAGCTGGAACAATTCACATCTGTCTTCCTCGTTTCTCCAGGGGACTGATTTCCCTGAACACGAGTGTCAGCTACCTGATCGAACCCCTTCCTGCTCCCGCGGACCCTCAGTGGCATGCAGTGTTCAGAGCCGAGCGTCTCCACCTACCCGGGGGTAGCTGTCCCCATCACCATGGCAACAGGGAGGAGGCGGACGGGCTGGGTGACTTCATCCGTGGGGTGGCGTCACCGCCGAGCGTGAGGGTGAGTTCAGGCAGGAAGAACAGTGACCGTCTCCCCCTGATATCATCGCAGGCCATCCATAAAACATGACTGTGTTTATCTGTCAATATTTTCAGAAAAAACGGGAATTGAGCCAAAATATGATGTACGTGGAGCTTCTGTTAGTGGCCGACAAAGCCGAGGTGAGGATTTGGTTGTGGATGAACTCAAACTCAGTGACCTTCTTACACATACTGGCTTTTCTTCCTTCAAATGCACAAGTGAGAAATTTCGTTTATGTGTGAAACACATGGTGTGGGTAGTTACTCATCACAAGGTGGAAGACAGAATCATTTCTCATAACCTGTAAAGAACTATAGCATTATAGGACAGAGGTGTTAACAATATGATCACCTGCCTATCAATAATAATGCAAGTAAACAATGTAATGAAAAAAAATAAAGCGCTGAGCAGCAAACTTAGTCATGCTCTTCACTTCAGTAGTGGCTCAGGTAAGAAAATGCTTTTGGTAAAAGCACCACATTACCACAATACCACACATAAGCACTCATTCTATAAATATTATTATTGTAACACTACAAGTCCACCAGCATGGGTACACAACCTTAGCAATGCCATAGATCGTAATTCGACTTGTGTTTTCAGTTTAGATTCACATCCAATGTGTCATTTAAAGTAAATGTCATGGATTGTGTTGCTTCTTTTATTGTCGCAGTATGAGAAGCATGAGAGTGATTTCGAGAAGACCAAACTGAAATTACTTGAAGCTGCCAACTTGGTTGACAAGGTAACTGATGATGTGAAACCGTCACAGAAACCACAAACAGGCACACCTATTTTTAGACTACAGATTTCTGCCACTGTTCCTGTTTTTTGCTTTCACCCACAGTACTACAAGGCTCTGAGGATCCGCGTGGCACTGATCGGTGTGGAAGTGTGGACCAGCCAGGACCAAATCAATGTGTCCGTTAACCCGCACAGCACCCTGGCGGCTTTCCTGTCCTGGAGACGCAAACAGCTCCGCGCTCACCCTAACGACAATGCTCAGCTTATCACGTTAGTGTCTCGCACTCAAGTCCTTTATTTGTCATTCGTCCCCCTCAAACAGCAGCGACCCCTCCTGTCTCTTCCCGGCCTGTCCCAAGGGCGAAGTATCACACATGATTTCTTCATGTGAGACGATAACCAACAGCAGCCATGTCCTCGTGGTCCAATTTTGAGCTGATTACCGGTGATGCTCTTTTGTCTCCAGGGGCAAGCCGTTCCAGGGCACCACCATCGGGCTGGCACCTCTCAAAGCCATGTGCTCCGACTACCAGTCTGGTGGAGTGAACACGGTGAGATACGTCTGCATGCACAAACTTCAAGAGTCACTGTTTCACTTATCTGATTTTTTACTGAAGGAGTGCCTTAAGCAAACTGTTTCTACTTATTTTCAGTTCAAATAAGGGTAACCTGCACTGAATTACGCTTTCTGTTTGTAAAAAGCTGGCTCTCTGTTTTCTGCTCTGCAGGACCACTCAGAGTCTGCAGTTGGTGTTGCAGCCACCATGGCTCACGAGATGGGCCACAACTTTGGTATGAGCCACGATATAGCAGGCTGCTGCCAGGCAAAAGCTGAAGACGGAGGCTGTATAATGGCTGCTGCTACAGGGTAGGATACACACAACATACAATAGTAGAATTATCAAATAAAGCCAAAGACATAAAAGAGAAAAAGTAACTTCATGTAAATTGTGCATTTGTGCCCAGGCATCCGTTTCCACGCGTGTTTAACGGTTGTAACCAGAAGGAGCTGAAGAGCTACCTGAGCTCCGGAGGAGGAAAGTGCCTCTTCAACATGCCAAACACCAGAGCGATGTATGGAGGGCAGCGCTGTGGCAATGGTTACCTGGAGGAAGGAGAGGAGTGTGACTGTGGAGACGAGGAGGTCAGATGGCATCTATATGCTGTTCATATGTTCTGTGAGCATGTATTTGCCTGGAGCTGTGACTTTATTGCTTACCTTTCTGCATAGGAGTGCACCAGTCCTTGCTGCAATGCCAACAACTGCACTTTGAAAGCTGGAGCTGAGTGTGCACATGGAGTCTGCTGTCATAACTGCAAGGTAGAAATCCTCTGTCCTGATCCCAACCTGATGCAACATCTCATTTGTTATTTACTCAGTTGCGAAACCAATGACTTATTATTCCTTTTATCTTGTTGTATACATAAAACCTTTTGGTCTGACATGGTGTGATTTCACTTTGTCAGCTTGCTTGGATCCCATTCTTCCTGTTTTGAAGCTTCTTCCATTTCTCCTCATCCCTCACTGTAAAGCTGAAGAGCCCAGGCGTGCTGTGTCGTGCTCCCTCGGGATCGTGCGACCTGCCGGAGTACTGTGACGGAAAGGCCGAGTCTTGTCCTGCTAATTTCTACCTGGTGGATGGAACGTCCTGTGCAGGCGGACAAGCCTACTGCTACACCGGCATGTGTCTGACCCTCGAGCAGCAATGTCGTTCACTCTGGGGGCGAGGTGGGTTCACCAAATGCATGTATTTTCTTTTATAATTCACTCTAAATCCAATACAATTTATATTTATGTACTCTGACCTATTATCAGGGAGACACAGACACAATAACAGCATCACGTATCAAGACCAATAAAGAGATGATTGTTTAAGCATCTTGAGGTCAGGCAATAAATTCTACTAAATGACTCAAGGTATTCAAAGGATTCTTCCTTTCTAGGAATATAAAATTCTGTTTTATAACAAAAAAAATTCTCCACAGCTCAGACAGAAAATGTGATAGGCTTCTCCGAGGTCACTCAGCATACTTCCTCATTTTTTCCGTGCATGTCAAGTTGTTCAGACAAGATTGAACCAGGTAGAAAGAACGTACATGAAAGAAATATAAAATCTAATAAATTAATTAATTAATTAAAAAATCACATGTCATCTGATCATATTGCACTTCACTAATTACAAATTGCATCATATTCAGTGAAAATATACGAGAAATCAGATGCACAAAAACACAGTTTGACATTGTGGTTATTTTCACAGTGACTGTCTTCTTTCTCATGTTCAGGCAGTAAACGGGAGAAAATACATGAAATTTAAATGTTTATGAAGTATTCAGTAAATGCTTTGATTTTCTAAGCAGATAATTTACCGCTTGTATTGTAGTTAATCAGAAATGAAAGGCAGCCTGTAGCCAGTTTTCCAATTGGAAAACCAAGTCAGTCTTGATAGAGAGCAGACTATGACATGTTCCGTAGCCATTAGTGTTTGAAGATGTGAAAGTGAAGCATGTGAACTGCTTTGAAAAAACCCTCAAAGTACAAAAAAACCCCTTTCAATTAAAATAAAAGAAATTGATCAAAACTTACGGATATAAACACATCTCATGCTCACATCATTGGCCAACAAACCATGATAACACCTCAGTGAAGGTATTGTACTCCTTAAGGTACAATTGTGTATCTTCTGAGTTTATTTTTCTATCATCTTTGTTGGATCTCTGTGTTGTGCACTGTGGAAAAATTCCATTCCATAAACATGTTTTTTTTTTAGGAAAAATGGAGGTGAGAGGTTGAACATGCAAGTGTCTAAAGCTGAGAGTTAAATATGAGCCCTTGATGAGCCACAGGATAAAAGATTGTTATTGGACACTGTCCACATTCATGCTGTGATAGAGGCATCCTGGAGAGCCTTTGTAGGAACCACACAAAACATACCATCTGGTCTTCATCAGGTGGCCTTATAGCACACTGTGTATGCATTGTTTGTTTTTCCCTGTGTTTTTGGTCTGTTCAAACCTTGACTATATGTTTGTGTGCATTTTATCTCCTTCAAACCACAGATGGTCGTTTGGCCCCTGACCTGTGTTTCAAGAAGGTAAACGAAGCAGGGGACATGTACGGGAACTGCGGCAAAGATCTCACTGGGAAATACAGGAGCTGTAAAGAAAGGTGGAGATTGAAACATTCAGTAAAACACTTCACTTGTAAACTTTCCTCTTAATTTTAAGTGTATCTGTATTTCTTGACATGCCAGAGACGCTATCTGTGGCAAAATCCAGTGTTTGACATCGGCCTCCAAGCCCATTGAGAACAACGCAGTGCGCATAGAAACCACAGTTACAGTGGGCAACAGGAAGGTTCAGTGTATGGGAACACACGTGTACAAGCTCAGTCACGGAGACGAGGAGCCGCAGGGTGACACGCTGGACCCCGGTCTGGTCATGACAGGCACAAAGTGTGAGAAAGACTCGGTGAGAATTGCACAGATGTAAAAGAGTATTACATCAGGAACACTTTCTCAAAGCCTAATATGTAACTCGCATGGTTGAAGCTTGTTTGAGTAACTTCAGAGCTGCTCTTCCTCTTCATCTCAACAGATTTGCTTCAACGGAGAGTGCCGCAATGCATCTTTTCTCAGGGCGGATGAGTGCAATGCCAAGTGCCACGGACATGGAGTAAGTTTCTGTGTGTCACAGCGGGGGGTACTGATATGATGGATTTCTCCGGGCTCAGTTGGAACATTTGGCTGTGAGCCGACCATTATGAGAAGCTGGCGGGCCTCGGCGGCAAGCCAGCAACCGTTCAGATCATTTGCCTAATTAAAAGTAGCAACACAAGAGCATCAAAGCACTTAAACAGAAGAACCATTCGAATATATTACTCAAGTAAAAGCACAAAAGTGCTATCAGCTAAATTTAGTCAGAAGAACAAAAATATAAGCACATTATTCGATCGTTCTTCAGTCAGTTCCTGCAAACAAAAAGATACAAAAGTAACAAATAGATCAGCTCTTAAATAAATTAATGAATGTTGATTTCATAAGACGTGCAGAGTGTGAAATATGTGATGAATACAAATGTTATAACCTTTCTATGTGTGTTTTTTTCTTCTTCTTTAGCTGTGCAACAACAATCATAATTGCCACTGTGACCTTGGGTGGGCTCCTCCTCTGTGTGACCAGCGGGGGTCTGGAGGCAGCGTGGATAGTGGGCCTGTAATCAGCCACGGTGAGAAAAGCAGAAAAGCCCTGATGTTTCATGAGCCAAAATTGATTTTATTTTTGGTGACATTTTTCTACTTTCCATTCCAACAGGTCGTGTCCTTCCAGTGCTGCTCGCTCTCCCTTTGGCTCTTTTTCTGCTCCTGGCTGCTGTTGTACTTTGGTGCTGCTACAAAAACAAGCTCCGCCCAATGAAAGCCCCTGTTACCCCACCAGTGCCAAAGTATGTAACTATGAAGGGTTGAATTCTAATAATTTATAGCAACAGCAGTTTGGTAGGCACTAGTTACACTTGCCAATAATGTCGTGTAGATATTTAGGATGTGATGAGTCTTTCTATTTTGATCTGCAGTTGTTCGATCCCGGTTGAAGGCAAGCCTCAGCAGGCTGACGGTGATGTGGCAGGTCACACCAACCCCACATTCCTACTGAAGAAACAAGATGCAGACCATCTGGTAAAGACCCTCATTTACATGTTACCAGTGTTAACGGCGTTAAAAAAGAAAGAAAGAAAGTAGATGGAAGAGAAATAAGTACATAGAGATTAAAAAAATGTAATATATTGCATAATAGTTGTAATGCTAAATGTGCTGTTTGCAGACATACTGTGTGTCCATCTGTATTTTCAAATAAAAGACTTAAGCGTCAATAGATGACATCTATTGTTTTTGGGTCAGCCATTGAAATTGATGTTTTGCAATGTAGCAGATAAATCCATTAAATTCTGTCATGTCTGTTGACCTGTCTTCTCCACAGGGAACATCCTCCCCTCGCCCAAGCCCATCTTGCCCAGCTCGGCCCAGACACTCCATTGTGCGTCCAGCAGTGAAGCCTCCTCCCATACCAGTGTACGCTTCAGCGCAGAGGGAGCAGACCCCGCCTGGGACCTCCTGTCAGAAACAGTCCCCTCCTCAGGCTTACACCCCACCACCTTCGAAGTCCGCCCAGCATAAAGGACAAAAACCACTCCAGACTTCAGGAACTCCACTTTTGCCTTCTTTGAATCACAAAAACCACTTAGAGCCTTCAGCGATATCTAAACCTCGACCCAACCCCCCGAACAGACCTCCACCACCGTGTCCCGTAAACCCACCAGTGGTGAATACATTCCATATAATTGTTTTTTTTACATGCACATTTATATGGAATGTTAAATGCTCCTTTAATGTAAGATGTAATGTCTAACTTGTATTCTTATGATGAAGGAACAACATCGAGGGAAAGGCCTGCAGGTGACCACGAATGCCCTGCAGAGAGGAAAGGCTGCTTTGGTGCCGTCTGCTGGACAGAAGAAGCCAAACAGGTAAATCATTTATCTGCTTTAGTATTTTTTTTTTCATGACGTTCTAAGCAATTCCTCAATAAATTCTGTTTGTTTTTATTACTCTTCTCTTTAGATCCTAAGCAAGCAACTCAGGGAGGCGCTGGGGACAACCACATACACACCCATAATGGACTGCCTCAAATTGTACTTGTAGCCGGTAGCTATACAAAATGTGACACTGTTGGATAAGTTGAATACTTGACACTGTATTTATATTGATGTGCACTGAGTTGAAGTTTATATAGCTGCAGTACGGTAGAAAAATAAACATCACAGTGTATAGGTTTTAGTCCTACAAGTGCGCATTTTTCACTTGAAACAGCCAGACCTGTGAATTTGAGTTCCTATTTTATGTTATTTTATTGTCCCTGGGGTGGTGGTAAAATGTGAAATTGTTCCAGAACTATTTATTCTCAAAGAAAAGAAAAAAATGAATGTTTACAGTGCAGCCTATGAACCAAACATGGTGCCTCTTAAAGTGCATTAGCTATAAAGGGATGTCTTATATTAAGAAGAGAAACCAATAATGAAGTTCTTATGCTTCCTAAGAGTGAAAAAAATGGATTAATCAAGGATTTTAAGAGATTACACTCCCAACTTGCAAACTTGCATGCTGTACGAATATGCCTGTGATGAGAGATATAAGTCGGATATGTAGCAGGGAATTGGGGGGGATTTTTTTTTTCTTATTCTTTTTTTTTTTTTAGCTTATGTGATTTGTATTGACATTGGGTTTTTTTTACATTGTGTACCATTCATTGCACAACCACAATTATTTTCTAAAACACTCAGTCCATGAAGATAAAAGGTCATTAATATACTGTATATACATCTACAAAGTATAGCCTTTGGATCAAATTATCTTTTCAGTTGCTGACAATCAGGATTTATCTTTCATAAAACATGAGATTGTTTACATGTATACGTTCATAACCACAACATTGCTCCATACATTCAGACTATTTCTATATTTTGTTGAATAAAACAGTTCATTAGCAGTTTATCCTCAACCAAAATGCTTCTCCGCGTTTGAGATGGCTTCATTTTCCACTCTATGCTATGTCACTGATATTTGTTTGGCACTGTTATGAGGTACAGTTGGACATTGTGGAATTTTTTTTTTTTAAATATATACTGTTAGGGGAATGATATTCTGTAATCTAGAAAAACGGTTTGTCAGCTGCCATGTTTGACCTTGTTCTCAGACCTATGCAAACACAGGGAACCTTGTGTCTGAAACTGGAAATTTAATGAACACATAGAAAAATAAATAAATATCTATGTTGGACTCTTGGCCTGCCTGCGTGTTTGTCAGTGTTTAAATTGATCTTGTGCAAACCAGTATTGAATACGTCAAACAGGTGTTTTCTCAATTAAAATGAGAAAATGAATTATCTCATTCAGTGTCTTATAAACCTTACTTGAAGATGCAATTGCTAATATTTCCCGTGCAATGTTAATTTACTGATTTCTTTCTTTCACATAGATTGCCTCAGCAAGTCATTACTCATCTACTAGACTTACAGACTGCATCATAGACTTGGCCATCTTTAAAGCTCAATACGCTTCCTGTTGTCAAGGTCAATGCTTCCTCCAGTGCGCCACCACACTGGCCAGGTCTTGCTTTAAGATATATAGCCAAAATATCTGTTACAAGTCCTGATATAAAGGCTTGAAAAGATAAGGAGACATTCTTCTCATATATAACCTGTTCTTTCTATTAAATGTTTCTCACCTTCTGAGAACACATGTGCATTTTATCTGTGCTTGTTTGCCAAAATTCAATGTTGAACATCAATTATTGTCATGCAGTTCGAGTCATGGTTCTATACTTAAAAGTTCATTGTTTGGCCACTTGGTGGTAGCATAACAACCTGAAAACTCAACATTCACACCCATCCATCCATCGATCCATCTGTCTATACCATCATCCAACTTAGGGTGGCGCTGTTACTGATCACCAGGGACTTTAGTCAAAGGTGGGGTACAACCTGGACAGCACCCCAGTCCATCACAGGGCAAACACAGAAAGGCAGAGTCTCACACACACGCACATCTAGTCTGAGTCACGTATTACTTTAAATGAATGATAACAATGTAGAAAATACATGCATGCACAGGGAAAACATGAACATTTCACACAGGAAGGTACCCAAGCAGTAGGGTAGGGTCTATTCAGCCAGGTGAGTGGTGGTTTCGGAGAGTAGGGGTGGTTCAGTCCCTTAGATTGACATCACTCTCTGGCTGTTTACCATATACCTCCAGAGAGGGCAGTTGTAAATAAAATTTAGGCTGCCAGAGTAAAAGTGCATCAGCTTCCTGATAATCACACCATGTGGTGTTATACTGTGAGTCATACTGCAGACTAAAAAAAAAATATGTCACAGTGGTTTATGTGGTGCAACATAAGAGAGAATCCAGCTCCCTGTCCTCTAATTTATGTTGAAATGTTCTAGACACCAAAACAATGAACTTTGATTTGTGTTTTAGCTTTATGATCAGCATTTAAAGCCTCACTG